>JAZHYW010067930.1:0-24573 GCA_037355805.1 Ixodes ricinus
TGATTGCAGGGCCCCTTTAATGTGTGTAACTTTTTTTGTTTTCTTTGTGCAGTGTGAACGATGGGTTTTATTGCTTATTGTGTTTCAAAGGTCAATCGCAGCGTTTTGAACAAATAATATGTTGACCATGCAATCAACGCAAAAGGTGCCAGCGAGCTAAACAAGAATAACGATCATAATCCCTGGAGAGGGGGAACAAGGAAGACAGAGGACAACACACTAAATCTCCAAACACAGCTAGGTGTCTGGTGCGCGACTGAAAAAATCCGCCAGGACCATGGAAACTTTGTTTTTGTCCTCGTCCCCCTTGTTTCCCCTTCTCCATGAGATGTCACTATCCTTGTCGCTATTGGGGAGGACGTGACCGCGACGCCCCAAGCGGTTAACTTTAGAACTACTACGGATGGGGACAATAAATACAATGACTCAGCCAGTGGCGTCACGAGGGTCAGCGGTGCCTGGGGCGGTAGCCCACCGCGATTCCCCCCCCCCCCGCCCTCTCGCGTGGCCCGCCGCGACACCCCCTGAGCGCTGCGCCCGAGGCGGTCCGCCCCCGCTCTGGTGACGCCATTGGACTCGGCGCTCGGCCGACATAACCGAACGCGGCGTCAGTGTTCGGCTGGAGTTCGTCGTTCTCCGGTGAGGGGGAGGAGGGGCTCTTTTGTTACCACTCCGGGCTGCACGAACAATGCTGCATGCACGGTGCCCAGCTCAGCACAAAAGCCCAAGTGGGTCAAGCTCGCATCCTGTGGCGACCGTTTTCGGGAGAGATCCGGCACTTAAGGGGGTAGGGAAACGAAATTCCAGCGCTCATTTTCTAGCTTGAATGTGTCGCATGTTGCACCCTAACCTCAAAACACCAGTCTTCCGTTGAAAGGCACAAGAAACTAATTTTAAAGCTAATTAAACGATCTTTCAATGTGCACCTGGTGGATGCATGCGGAGCCCATTTGGGAGGTAATCTAGCAACGTTGTGGAACTTGCTACGTAGTCGTGACGTAGCAGATTCTTTTGGAGCAGCGCCGCTCTTTGGCATTTCAACATTTTCCTTCTTAGCTTTCCTCCCCCAACTCACAAATCGCGCATTGAACCAAACAGTCCAAGAAGACGGAAAGGGTGGACGTTTTTTCCTCCTCGAGCGCGTCGCTAGCATCTTTGAAGGGTTGCAGGAACTCGATTAACTCGTTCAGTGTCTTGTTCACGCTTTCCATCACTGGATTGTTCCTTGACTCCAGTAGAGCTTCTGCCTCCTCGAACCGAGAGCAGACAGACTCTCAGTTCAGAGGCAGAGCAGGCAGGCATGAATACCTTTCGCGCATGCGGTTGCCGGATTTCTCCTTTACGTCCGCGGTCACGGGAGGTTGAGGGCATTGAGGTGATAAAAAATAAGAAATACTTTCGCCGTTCGATGAAACCTTGCACTTGTGACGACTTAGATGAGACGTTCCGGTCTTTGAACGAACGACACTGAACATGCGCCCTTTGGGAACCGACGTTCCTGGAGTCTACGGCTGCGAGAGAGTTTTTCCATAACAGAGCTCTTAATGGTTGTCTTCTCAACAAGTTTGTAGAGCGTAGGTGATGCCAAGCTCGCCGATTGTCGCGGTCACGTTTTTCCATTTTTTTTTAGCTGGAAAAACAGAGGAAAAGTACGATCATGTTGTACCCTGCCACCGGAGTGCCCTCGTTTTCTTTCCGGCACTCCCACCACTAGGCTGGTGGAGTCCATACGTTTTCTTTTATCCGCTTGAGGAGCTTTCCTAACTGCACGCCTTTTTGTTATTGTGAATCGGCGCTGCAGTGACTTTGCACACTTGGCCTTTTTTGTTTCCAATGAACCTAGAAGATGAATCAGCAAACGTTTTGTTCTCTACAACTTAGAATTTACGGCACACGAGTGCCCAGGCACGGCCCGGGCCGGCCCGGCGCGGCCCGAAAGCGTTTTCGTTCGGGCGCCCGGAGCCCGGCCCGGAGCCCGAGAAAATACGTGCTGCCCGGCCCGAGCCCGCGGGCCGGGCCGGGCTCGGGCTTTCCGGAGGGCCGGCCGGAGCCCGTGCAGTGCTCTAACCTGTGCTAACGCTGTAGGCTCCGCAAATCGTCTTGTTTGAAGAACACAGCGTACGTCACGGGAACGAAGGCAAGGTGCTCCGGGCTTTGAAAACGGCTCCTCGAATCGCAACAACTACTTTTTGTTCCTTTTTTTTTTTCTCTTTTTGTCGAGGCACAATTTTTTTTTTTGTCTACCTTGATACTTTTTTACCCCACCATTCTGGCCCGTCTGGATTCACCCTCATCCTGCCTTCTCCTTCAAGACCACTTGACGCAGGTCGTGGACTGGTCCATCGCCAACCACCTCAGATTCAGCCTTGCTAAAAGTGCCGCTATGCGCTTCAGCCCCCAAAGGAGAGTGCAGCCCCCATGCTACTCGATGTCTGGCACCCCTGTACCGGTGGCTACATACCTCCAGATTCTGGGGGTCACGCTCACTCCCACTCTCGACTTCACCATCCACGTGTCGAGTATTGTGGCGAAGGCTCGCAGAACTCTTGGATTCATTACCAGGGTCTCGCGCTTTTGTGGTCCGGAGGCCTTTCGAGTACTCTACACGGCGCTGGTACTCCCACGCCTCGAGTATTGTGCGTCCATCTGGAGCCCACATCAAACTCACCTGACACAGCGCCTGGAGGGAGTTCAGCGTCGTGCAACACGGACACTCCTGGCTCGCACCTGTTGGCCACTTGCCAAGTCACAGTCATACGAGGATAGACTTAGGGGAGTGAACTGGCATTCTCTTGAGCACCGGCGGGTCGTAGCGCGCGTCAGACTTTTGTGCCGACTCCTGGACGGTTCAATGTGCGACACTTATTTGGAGAGTGTTATCCGGATCAACAGGCGTTCCGGGCAACCTGAGCAGCTAAGGGCGCGCACACTCCGTCATGGCCACTCTTTTGTCCCAGCTGCAATTGAAGCTTTCCTGGCGGCTCCCCTAGACATTCGCGTCCCTTTACCTCAGGACAGGCAGGACTCAGTGCTTCTGTGTCGGGCGTTCTCGCGAGCCCGGGGCAACCAATGTCCCTAACTCATCACGTGGTGAGTGCCGCGGTAGGGGGCGGACGTGTGTGCCTCGTCTCCTGGTGAGCTGGGAGACGGGGTGCACACGCCCTTTCTTGACAGCGTCTTTTCGTGAAGGGACAAGCTTCCCACCACAAGGGGGGGGGGGGGGGCGGAGGATGAGGGATGGGGGCCCTAATGTCGCACCTTGGGACCTGGGGGGGGGGGGGTCTTTCACCGTCCCTGGAGTGTTCTGCAGGTTTGGGCATTAAGATTGCTTGGGAATTTTCGAATTTTGTGATTGTTGTTTTCCCGGTTGCTTGACTGTTGTTTCTCTGATTGCTCGTTCTGTTTTTTTTTTATTGTTTGTTTCCTGGGGGGTCGGCCAGCAGACGCTCTCGCGTACGGGCTTTCGCCTATCTGTTTCGCCTCGCACGCCCCCCAGGACACAGTTCGCTCTTTGTGCTAATAAAGATTATTATTATTATTATTAGCTACAATAAACTAAAACAAAAATGAGTGGGCATACAACGACAACGCACCCACTGGGACCCGAGTCCAAGGCGGGACAACTAACCACTAAAAGGTAAAAAAAATCCCGTTCGCATACATAGACAGTAGAACGCCTCCATCGAAAGAAATGAATCCCGTGCTTGTTCTGCCAGTCTCGTTGTGCGTCTGTCAAAAAGCCACAAAGGAGGAAGACAATCGGCGCTCTACACCACTCCCCTCCCACCCCCCCCCACCCCCCCCCCAAAAAAGAAGAATAGAAAGGTTTTGGACGCCCGCGGTCGCCCAAGCTGACGACCTCGGAAGCGGTGTGCGATCGGTAGCACGTTTGTCCCCCGGCTGTTCCCCTGTCTGAAATGCCACGGTCTGTTTCCCCCAGGTACCAAAGTCCCCGTCTTATCTTCCCCGAGTATCAACTCCGGAGTTATTCGGAGTCATTCCGATGCTTTCCAACGTTGCAAAAACTGTTAGACGAATATTTGCACACAAGTATACACTGTTCGCTGAACTATCTAAAGTGCTAAAATTAAAAAGCGCTGTGTTGGATTCGGGAACTCGCGTAGGTTTAGCTCATTGTTGGAACATTTTTATTCGCTCGATGAACTCCTCAAAACTTGTAAATATTAAAATGGACTTTCCTAGAGTACGATATTAGTTGTCGGGGTCCCAGGCGACCGGACAGGTCGCAATTATTGGTTGATTGAACATTTTATTTCATAATCACAATCGTATCATCAAGGGCACGCCATTTCCTCATCACTTTTTCTACGAACGGAGTTGCTGTATTCGTAGCACACGTAGACGGAAACGGTTGCGACTGGGCTCAAATAATACCTTCTTTTGGTAGGTACTGCGCAGCGATTACACACAGTGCTTCTAACATAAACATGCTGCTCCACATGTGTATTCACAAGACGCAATACATCCGTTCTCCCAACTTCGTTGAAATGGGCATGAGAGAGCGTAACCGTCACTTGGTTGAAGTTCGAATCCCGGACAAAAGCTACCGGACAAAAGCTCACTCATTTTTTCACAGACCCGGACAAAAGCTCACCACGAGAAAATGTCATGTTGGTCTTAACACGAGTGCGGACAACTTAGGTGCATGCGTGCGACACAAAAAGGCAACGATAAATTAAATCTGACAGGCGCTTGGTTTGTTGATTTTAATAGAAACAACTTTATTTAACGATTGGTTAGAAGCGAATGCAGTCCCCTACTAGCTCCAGCAGTCTTGGTAGATCTCGATGTACATGCAAGCCCTCGCAAATATTTCTAAGACGACTCCGCAGGCGGATAGGGGTTTTCGCACCCGCTTTACTGTGGGCTCACCTCTCCGGGCTTGTGTCAGTGCCGTGGCAACGAGCGCCTGATTTTGCTGTAGGCATTCAATCAGCCTCAAGACGCTTGGATGGGCGTGGCCGACGAGCTTCTGGAACCCGGTACTCCATCCTTCGCAGGTGCAGTTCATCCGGTCTTTATCTTGAAGAGTGGCGTCGTACATATTCCACCGTACACGGGGGAAACTCCGGCCGTCGTCGGCGCAGAGTCAGGCGAAGGGAAGAATTAGCTCCGGTGCCGCCGCAGATGGAACAGAAGGGTTGTAGCTATAGTCACTATAGTTACAAATTAGCCCTTGCCTATAAAAAGTCGTTTTGTACCAACAGTTTACTTTTATCGATCTCAAATCTTCAATTCAAGGAAACGCTCTACAACACTCGTTCTGAAGATGCGTGGGCAGTACCGCACTCCAGGACGAATTACGGCGATCAAATGCTGAGATGTACACTGCCGCGCCTTTTAAATTGTTGCAGTGAATTGAATATAACTATTTTGAGTGGAACTCGGAAGAATCTACGTTCTGTTTTTATTAATGATTTTCTTAAATACGTTCCTGAATAATTAAAGCATGAATCGATTGTACGATTTAGCTCACTTATTTTCTTTTGATTTGCGTGTAGAGATTGTGAATTTGTATGAGTGTGTGTACGTGTATACATCTTTTTTTCTCTGCTGCTGTAGGAGGGGGGGGGGGCAGAGGCTCGTCAAGCAACACTGAGTTGCTTTTTTCTCTGCCTCCCCTCTCCAAACGGAGAGAAATAAAGACTTTTTTGACTTGACTTGAATCCCCCGATTTCATTTCCCCTGTCCCAAATTCCCCGTGCCATTTCCCCCGAGTGTCAAAATCCCCGTTTTCAAAATCCCTCTCTCGTTTGCCCAGAGTGTCAATATCCCCGTTCCCAATTTCGCCACTATTCACCTGCGGACGATTCGGTTACGTGTCTTGCAGTGCACGGAGCAGTATATGCTTTTTCAATGACGGCTCACAGCCTTTTCGGTGCACGCAATATTTGATGCGTGGTCATTTAAACTTGCAGTTTTTCATCAGTTATTACGAAAACGGACTGTTATTTTATAACCTTTTTTTTTCATCTTCTGGGCAGTCCTTTTTGTCATATATTAATGCACTCGTCACTAATGTCAAACCACTCGTACACCTCTGCTCTTAATTTCAAATCCACGCGCAATGTGTTCTTTGTTATTCTTTGCCAGTAATTCATATCTCTACAATATTGCAAATTGCAGAAGATTTATTTACACGTTTTTTGCATACACTTTCATGGGAGCAACATCCACTACTTATATACCGCAGTATCGCTGCACCAGCTTCAGGAACTCCTGAATGCTCAGCTCTCCATTGGACGGACGCTCCTCGAGCTTCTTGATGGCTTCGTCTTTCATCTCCCACGTCTTTTGACGCTTTCGGGCTTGGCCCCCGGTGGACACCTGGAGGAAAGTGACTCTGCTAGTGGCCTTGTCTTGCTTGATATGCCCCATGAACGTGTAGATATTGGGGTGCGCATTTCCGATGGCATTGTTAATTTTCCTGCAAATAAAAAGCACAGAGGCCACAACTTCTGGTAGATAAGAAATTTGATACTAGGATAAATACATTTTATAATATTGCAAAATGTACTCACCAGTGCCAGGCTTCCTTGGAGTTGTTAGTCCAGGCTCTGTATTGCTGTTGGTGGTTCCACTGGTGGATGTCGTAGTTTCCCAACAGCCAGGTATCCTCGAAGTACAGGATCAGTTGTGGGTCTCCTGGGGCTCGTGGTGCCGTTGCCTTCAAACTCCGCCAAGCAATACATACAAACGTTGGCGGGACAAAGGCCAAACTGATCGTCTGGCGTACAAACAACGTTACCGAAGAATCTTCTTTGTAAGCCTTCTAAAGTCCGAGGTCCTGAACATTTCTCCAGATGGCCTGAGAAAAGAGAAATTGGCAGCCCCGGTGCCGAATTCCAGGAAACACGAAAAAGAAAGCCTGGATAGGGGCCAGTTCAAAGCCCATACGGACAACCTTGAGTAAAAGAGGTGCACGAAGAACGTCGAACGCTGCCTTGCAGTTCGTGAAGGCCGCCACGTATACTTCTCGGGACTCCCCAGGTAGAAGAAAGTCGGACATGTTGAAGCTCACCCCTTCTTTGACGGCGCTCATTGTGACCAATTCTTGAAACAAGGACGGACACGAGAAAAACGTGCCATCGATGAACATCTCGACCACTTCCGAAAAATGAAAGAGCAGCTCCTGCGTACAAAAGCAAAGAATGTGGCCTGCACTTATGCTTATGTCGAACTGCAGGAAGTCTCGTTTTCGAGTGTCTCCGTATACAGTCTTCCAAGGTTAATCTCGGCAATGTTTCTTAGTAGGTTTGGTTGCTGCTTTCTCTTCTCCCGGTACATGCATGGTGCTCCTCACGCTCTCGAAAGTCAGCAGCTCCGCCATTACCGTGTCATTAACCTAGAACAAATTCGTCCCGTAAAAAACAAGTTTCAATCGTGGACATAATGCACAGGTATGCTCGTGTAATGAAACATGTAATATAAAGACGAAAAAATGTTTTTACTTGCTTTGCCCACAGGCTCAAGATCAATATGCTGTACACTTGGGGTGATGGCAAATGCGGCTCCGATTTCACTCTTTCCTTCAATTTATTCTTCAGTCGCGCTTCCCGAAGTTGGCTGCTATTAGGTGGGTGGTTGTGCTCTGAAACTTATGAACGTGGTGAAAAAATAGCACTGCAGCAGAAATGTGTAGTGTGTGCTAAATTAGCGTCATTAAATTAAGCCCCCTTTCAGGGTAGCTAAACAGCTATTAGACAGTCTATTAAAAATCGCTTACCTTGTGCTTTCTTGATTACTTTTTATTGATTCGGTGAGAACCGTTGCTTTACAGTTCAATGCCCACTATAGTATTTGGCACATCTCCAGGCAGGCTTCTCACCTTTATTGTTTCGCTGAAATAAATATATGAATCCGTCTACTATTCCGGTGTCCTGCCCTTTTTCAGTTTTTAAAAATTCGACCTCCACCTCCTGCATCTTGATCTCAACTGGAAAACATTCACTCAACATCCTAGACAGCAACGTTATCGCTCCCAGAAGTCATCGTAGGTTCTCGAGGTTCTTTTGTAAAAATCAACTCTAGGCTGCGCTTTTTGTTCAATTGTTCTGTCATTACTAGCCGTGTTGGTAGCTTTCCGTTTTGTCCTTTGTCCCGTAACGAGGGGAAGGGGGGGGGGGGAGGGTGAGACGGGGGAACTGATAAGGGAATAAAGGAAAGGGGGTTTTGAAAGCCGGGGATTTTGAAGACGGGGGAGGTAACGCGGGGAATCCGGAGCGGGGATTTTGACACAGGTGTCTTGAGATTAGGTTATTTCGTGCACCACCCAACAGAAGCATAACGGAAGCGGCCGTTGACATACGTGCACTCGAAATAGTCCAGCAGGTAGCCGATGTCACCGGTAGACTTTTCCCTGGTGGTTAGTTCTTGTGGAACAAGCTGTGGTGGAAGGAACGCGAGCCTATCTCGAAATCCCGCACAGTTTTCTAAATTGGTCATCTGTCATGTACTTTTCCAAAAAACCCGACTCCATTTCTTTCAAAGTATTTTTAAAAATTCGCAACTCAATGGTGGATGGGGTACAAGTTCTCCTAAAATGGTCCAATGTCCATCGCGTCCTCACTTTATTTCAGCCAAAGTTTCGCCCGAATAGCAAAAAAAAAAAAAAGAAATCGAGGTGAGCTTTTGCTTGGGTTTGTCAAAAAACGGGTGGGCTTTTGTCCGGGTCTGTCAAAAAACGGGTGAGCTTCTGTCCGGTGAGCTTTTGTCCGGTTACCTTGAAGTTCTACTTAGAGGTGAAGTGTTTACCGTAAAAAATCGTTATTTTTTTTCCGTTCTACTACAAAACTTGATTCACTTCAATTTGTTTTTCATGTCGTCTCACCAGCGTTTTTGCGTCGGTACTTTCGTGTTAGAAAACATCACATAATGTGCGAGAAAAATACCGGTACGATCGATGTTGCATAGCCTCTTTTTGTGGACATTAAAAAAAGTAGTTGCCTTCACTTCGCACTGCATATAAGTTTCTATTTGGTTATGATGTCTCTACTTTCTTCAAAAATATATACAGTAAATTAAATTACCGAATTACAAAAACGTCGAAATTGCTGTATAATTGCTTTTCGTTGGGACGCTGTGAGGACAGCGACACTCGTGTTCGCTCGTGGTTTTCGCCAGCATTTCTACGATGAATCGCGAGATGTAACAGCGTGACACTCCGTCTTCTGTGACGTCATTTGTTGCCACTTCGGGGGCCACTTTTGATGTATGGGCAGCAGAGGACGCTAGTCGAAGACGCGCTCCCGGCGCCATAGTACTGCTCCTAAAAGTAGCTGTCACGTGCTTTGCTCCGCGACTCTGATTCCCTCCCAGCAGCTCTGACTTAGGCAGCCTTCATGTGCGCCTCTGACTGAGGTTTGCCAAATTACGGTGAACTGCGTACTCTCGTCCCCGGCCACCTAGTAGGCGTATCCGGTATGGGTGACGACAAAATAACTAAAATGTTTCAACCTGTAACTAGTAAAAAATAAGGGGGAGGCAAAACGATAATGTGTGACGGTTACGCTTATATCCGAAGTGTCTTCTACTGGATTGGCGACGGCAAAACAATGTTTTCGCCCAGTACTGGAAGTGACGACAATTCAAGATGGCGGCGCCCCTGAAGAAAGTGTCTATAGACAAAACAGACGGGAAACGAGCTGCTAGCATACGCTAGTCAAACTTCCAACAAAAAGGATTAGTTTCTCCCCAAGCTGGACGACATTTATCGGGCATCTTTAGAGTTGCAAAGCTCAAAATCACGCGTACTCATAAGATATTTTTCTCTCGCGTGTTTGTGATTTTTACAATGTCCTGCAAGCAAAAAAAAATAAAATGGTGAAGTCACTTTGGAGTTGCAAAGCTCAAAATCACGCGTACTCATAAGATATTTTTCTCTCGCGTGTTTGTGATTTTTACAATGTCCTGCAAGCAAAAAAAAAATAAAAAAAATGGTGAAGTCACTTTGGAGTTGCAAAGCTCAAAATCACGCGTACTCATAAGATATTTTTCTCTCGCGTGTTTGTGATTTTTACAATGTCCTGCAAGCAAAAATAAAAAAAATGGTGAAGTCACTTTGGAGTTGCAAAGCTCAAAATCACGCGTACTCATAAGATATTTTTCTCTCGCGTGTTTGTGATTTTTACAATGTCCTGCAAGCAAAAAAATAAAAAAAATGGTGAAGTCACTTTGGAGTTGCAAAGCTCAAAATCACGCGTACTCATAAGATATTTTTCTCTCGCGTGTTTGTGATTTTTACAATGTCCTGCAAGCAAAAAAAAATAAAAAATGGTGAAGTCACTTTGGAGTTGCAAAGCTCAAAATCACGCGTACTCATAAGATATTTTTCTCTCGCGTGTTTGTGATTTTTACAATGTCCTGCAAGCAAAAAAAAATAAAAAATGGTGAAGTCACTTTGGAGTTGCAAAGCTCAAAATCACGCGTACTCATAAGATATTTTTCTCTCGCGTGTTTGTGATTTTTACAATGTCCTGCAAGCAAAAAAAAAATAAAAAATGGTGAAGTCACTTTGGAGTTGCAAAGCTCAAAATCACGCGTACTCATAAGATATTTTTTCTCTCGCGTGTTTGTGATTTTTACAATGTCCTGCAAGCAAAAAAAAAAATAAAAAATGGTGAAGTCACTTTGGAGTTGCAAAGCTCAAAATCACGCTGTACTCATAAGATATTTTTCTCTCGCGTGTTTGTGATTTTTACAATGTCCTGCAAGCAAAAAAAAAAATAAAAAAATGGTGAAGTCACTTTGGAGTTGCAAAGCTCAAAATCACGCGTACTCATAAGATATTTTTCTCTCGCGTGTTTGTGATTTTTACAATGTCCTGCAAGCAAAAAAAAAAATAAAAAATGGTGAAGTCACTTTGGAGTTGACCAAAGCTCAAAATCACGCGTACTCATAAGATATTTTTCTCTCGCGTGTTTGTGATTTTTACAATGTCCTGCAAGCAAAAAAAATATAAAAAATGGTGAAGTCACTTTGGAGTTGCAAAGCTCAAAATCACGCGTACTCATAAGATATTTTTCTCTCGCGTGTTTGTGATTTTTACAATGTCCTGCAAGCAAAAAAAAAATAAAAAAATGGTGAAGTCACTTTGGAGTTGCAAAGCTCAAAATCACGCGTACTCATAAGATATTTTTCTCTCGCGTGTTTGTGATTTTTACAATGTCCTGCAAGCAAAAATAAAAAAAATGGTGAAGTCACTTTGGAGTTGCAAAGCTCAAAATCACGCGTACTCATAAGATATTTTTCTCTCGCGTGTTTGTGATTTTTACAATGTCCTGCAAGCAAAAAAAATAAATGGAGGCAAAAAATATGCGTACTCATAAGATATTTTTCTCTGTTTAGTTTTTACATGTCCTGCAAGCAAAAATAAAAAAAATGGTGAAGTCCTTGGGCAAAGCTCAAAATCACGCGTACTCATAAGATATTTTTCTCTCGCGTGTTTGTGATTTTTACAATGTCCTGCAAGCAAAAAAAAAATAAAAAATGGTGAAGTCACTTTGGAGTTGCAAAGCTCAAAATCACGCGTACTCATAAAGATATTTTTCTCTCGCGTGTTTGTGATTTTTACAATGTCCTGCAAGCAAAAAAAAAAAAAATGGTGAAGTCACTTTGGAGTTGCAAGCTCAAAATCGCGTACTCATAAGATATTTTCTCTCGCGTGTTTGTGATTTTTACAATGTCCTGCAAGCAAAAATAAAAAAATGGTGAAGTCACTTTGGAGTTGCAAAGCTCAAAATCACGCGTACTCATAAGATATTTTTCTCTCGCGTGTTTGTGATTTTTACAATGTCCTGCAAGCAAAAAAATAAAAAAAATGGTGAAGTCACTTTGGAGTTGCAAAGCTCAAAATCACGCGTACTCATAAGATATTTTTCTCTCGCGTGTTTGTGATTTTTACAATGTCCTGCAAGCAAAAAAATAAAAAAAATGGTGAAGTCACTTTGGAGTTGCAAAGCTCAAAAATCACGCGTACTCATAAGATATTTTTCTCTCGCGTGTTTGTGATTTTTACAATGTCCTGCAAGCAAAAAAAAAATAAAAAATGGTGAAGTCACTTTGGAGTTGCAAAGCTCAAAATCACGCGTACTCATAAGATATTTTTCTCTCGCGTGTTTGTGATTTTTACAATGTCCTGCAAGCAAAAAAAAAAATAAAAAAATGGTGAAGTCACTTTGGAGTTGCAAAGCTCAAAATCACGCGTACTCATAAGATATTTTTCTCTCGCGTGTTTGTGATTTTTACAATGTCCTGCAAGCAAAAAAAAATAAAAAAAATGGTGAAGTCACTTTGGAGTTGCAAAGCTCAAAATCACGCGTACTCATAAGATATTTTTCTCTCGCGTGTTTGTGATTTTTACAATGTCCTGCAAGCAAAAAATAAAAAAAAAATGGTGAAGTCACTTTGGAGTTGCAAAGCTCAAAATCACGCGTACTCATAAGATATTTTTCTCTCGCGTGTTTGTGATTTTTACAATGTCCTGCAAGCAAAAAAAAAATAAAAAATGGTGAAGTCACTTTGGAGTTGCAAAGCTCAAAATCACGCGCATTCATAAGATATTTTTCTCTCGCGTGTTTGTGATTTTTACAATGTCCTGCAAGCAAAAAAAAATAAAAAAATGGTGAAGTCACTTTGGAGTTGCAAAGCTCAAAATCACGCGTACTCATAAGATATTTTTCTCTCGCGTGTTTGTGATTTTTACAATGTCCTGCAAGCAAAAAAAAATAAAAAAAAATGGTGAAGTCACTTTGGAGTTGCAAAGCTCAAAATCACGCGTACTCATAAGATATTTTTCTCTCGCGTGTTTGTGATTTTTACAATGTCCTGCAAGCAAAAAAAAAATAAAAAATGGTGAAGTCACTTTGGAGTTGCAAAGCTCAAAATCACGACGTACTCATAAGATATTTTTCTCTCGCGTGTTTGTGATTTTTTAGCAATGTCCCGTGCTATAGCAAAAATAAAAATAAAAAAAATGGTGAAGTCACTTTGGAGTTGCAAAGCTCAAAAATCACGCGTACTCATAAGATATTTTCTCTCGCGTGTTTGTGATTTTTTACAATGTCCTGCAAGCAAAAAAAAATATAAAAAATGGTGAAGTCACTTTGGAGTTGCAAAGCTCAAAATCACGCTGTACTCATAAGATATTTTTCTCTCGCGTGTTTGTGATTTTTACAATGTCCTGGACAAAGCTCACGCAGCATCACTCAAGTCTCTCGCGTGTTTTGATTTTGCAATGTCCTGCAAGCAAAAATAAAAAATGGTGAAGTCACTTTGGAGTTGCAAAGCTCAAAATGCACGCATTACTCATAAGATATTTTTCTCTCTCGCGTGTTTGTGATTTTTACAATGTCCTGCAAGCAAAAAAAAAAATAAAAAATGGTGAAGTCACTTTGGAGTTGCAAAGCTCAAAATCACGCGTACTCATAAGATATTTTTCTCTCGCGTGTTTGTGATTTTTACAATGTCCTGCAAGCAAAAAAAAATAAAAAAAATGGGTGAAGTCACTTTGGAGTTGCAAAGCTCAAAATCACGCGTACTCATAAGATATTTTTCTCTCGCGTGTTTGTGATTTTTACAATGTCCTGCAAGCAAAAAAAAAATAAAAAATGGTGAAGTCACTTTGGGTTACCAAAGCTCAAAATCACGCGTACTATAAGATATTTTCTCTCGCGTGTTTGTGATTTTTACAATGTCCTGCAAGCAAAAATAAAAAAATGGTGAAGTCACTTTGGAGTTGCAAAGCTCAAAATCACGCGTACTCATAAGATATTTTTCTCTCGCGTGTTTGTGATTTTACAATGTCCTGCAAGCAAAAATAAAAAAATGGTGAAGTCACTTTGGAGTTGCAAAGCTCAAAATCACGCGTACTCATAAGATATTTTTCTCTCGCGTGTTTGTGATTTTTACAATGTCCTGCAAGCAAAAAAATAAAAAAATGGTGAAGTCACTTTGGAGTTACAAAGCTCAAAATCACGCGTACTCATAAGATATTTTTCTCTCGCGTGTTTGTGATTTTTACAATGTCCTGCAAGCAAAAAATAAAAAAAATGGTGAAGTCACTTTGGAGTTGCAAAGCTCAAAATCACGCGTACTCATAAGATATTTTCTCTCGCGTGTTTGTGATTTTTACAATGTCCTGCAAGCAAAAAAATAAAAAATGGTGAAGTCACTTTGGAGTTGCAAAGCTCAAAATCACGCGTACTCATAAGATATTTTTCTCGCGTGTTTGTGATTTTTACAAATGTCCTGCAAGCAAAAATAAAAAATGGTGAAGTCACTTTGAGTTGCAAAGCTCAAAATCACGCGTACTCATAAGATATTTTTCTCTCGCGTGTTTGTGATTTTTACAATGTCCTGCAAGCAAAAATAAAAAAAATGGTGAAGTCACTTTGGAGTTGCAAAGCTCAAAATCACGCGTACTCATAAGATATTTTTCTCTCGCGTGTTTGTGATTTTTACAATGTCCTGCAAGCAAAAATAAAAAATGGTGAAGTCACTTTGGAGTTGCAAAGCTCAAAATCACGCGTACTCATAAGATATTTTTCTCTCGCGTGTTTGTGATTTTACAATGTCCTGCAAGCAAAAATAAAAAAAATGGTGAAGTCACTTTGGAGTTGCAAAGCTCAAAATCACGCGTACTCATAAGATATTTTTCTCTCGCGTGTTTGTGATTTTTACAATGTCCTGCAAGCAAAAAATAAAAAAATGGTGAAGTCACTTTGGAGTTGCAAAGCTCAAAATCACGCGTACTCATAAGATATTTTTCTCTCGCGTGTTTGTGATTTTTACAATGTCCTGCAAGCAAAAAAAATAAAAAATGGTGAAGTCACTTTGTGGGGGTACCGATAACTGCGAGCCACGAACATGAAGGATTCGCTAACGTCCGCCAGGAGTGTGAACGGTAAATCGTCACGCAAACATATTCTCACAAGCTGCAAATATTTATTTGGCTTAGCAAGTAGAATATAGACCGTTCCATTAGGGTCATAGCAGAGAGGGTAATAGAAAGAAAAAAATGCCTCCCCCTCTCACCCTGCATGTCGTCTGCTCCGCCGAGTGGGCAGTACCTAGCATCCGGCTGGCGTACAAACTGTTTAAAATCGCGTCATTTTGGAAATTTCAAGCGCAGATGCGCAGATTTTGGTATGTCAGTTATCGTGTAATACTATGCTAGATAAAAAGACTAACAGGGTCCAATTGCCCAGTTACCTGCGTGCAAATAAAAAAAAATAGGGAAAACTGTGTCAGATTGGCCGGTCTCTCCGGCGAAAAGTAAATCCGGTTGCTGTAGCTTTTTTACTATACAAAGTTCGTACTGGTGTAGGCCTTTAGCGACCATGAGTGGAAGTCTGAAATAATAAATAAAAACGTGCTCTCCTGCCGAAATACACGCAGTAGTTGAGGGTAGTACTGCCGGCTGACTCAACTGCTATTTAAGTAACGGAAAAAAGATATGATAGTTGATCATTTACAGAAATAGAACAACAGAGAGCTATAGGCTGATTTTGGAGTAGCCACAACTATTCTAAGAACGCGAACCACTTCACAACGGCAGCCACGAGCGAGAGTTCGATGTTCCGTACAGCCCGCCGCTACAGCCCAAAGACGGAGAATGGCAACCTCGGTCTCGAAACGGGTAATGAGTCATCCGGTGACCGTTGTTACTCTCTGCCAGCGGAGTCGGGCCGTCGGGCGCGTGCCCTTCTCTCGTTTTACCCCGCCGAACCCGCTGAATTTCCCGGATGTATGGAGAGGGCGCTGCTGTTGAACAAAACGTTGCCGCCCAGAGAGCGCTAAATAATTTCCCTAGTCTGAACGGTCGCGCTACGGGCCGCGGCTAGCCGTGCCCTCGATAGACTACGGAGCTGCGTTGTGTCGTCTGCTACTCTACCGCCAAGAGGAGAGCATGCCGACCGCGTCGCGGGCCAGAGCCTAACCTTGTATACGGAAAGGTAGCGCAATTCCTCCTCTCCCCTCGTTTTCCTCCTTTCCATCGACGGCAATCCTCCTCGCCCTATGTCCGCGCCACGCCCCCGCCGCCATGTCTGAGCTGGGCCCGCAACGCGCGCGACGGCGCGCGCCTGTGTGCCGGGCACAACCGGGTGCCTGGCCGTTCATGTTATTGGATACAGCGGACTAGATTTTCTTTTTCTAATATAAAGAGAGTTTTGTTTTCTAACATGAAGAAACTAGCGTTTGTGCACCTTTATTGGAGTTATAAAGTTCGGGAAGACGTCTCTATCGGCAAATGTAGTAGCACGAGCAGAGTTGGAATCGTTCGGGCGTGAAGACAAGCTTTCTCCAATTTCGCTAAACGCAAACGAATAATAATAAAAAAAAGCAGTTGAGTTTTTGGAACATCGGCATGCACTGCTAAAATATATTTCGTTTACCCGTTTATTGCAGCAAAAGCTGAGAGCAGGCACACGATAAAATGCACCTCTCCCTGCGTCTAAATAGAGTTTCGTGGCCAAGGACTGCGTTGCTAGCGGGAGCTCGTGCCGTCGCTTTGAGCATGAATTGGGCACACGCCCGCAAGGCTCGCAATCCTTAGCGTACGCTCTACTAAAACGTTTTAGTATCTTGAACGAAGTGCATTTGAAAAATCGGCATCGCTGGAGTTAAGCAAATAAATGACACCACTATGCATCGTGTAAAACAAGACTTTTCGGTAATGTTTAGCATCACCGATCGTTTTGTCAATTCAGCAGCTTGGTTTACTTCATACACTTTTCATACACATTTTATAAGCGTCGAATACTACCTTCAACTGTGCTCATGCGAGCGGAGGAATATCCGACGTCTGCTGTTTACGCGCCTCGTGCTTAAAACTACCCGTCAAATAATCAAATACACTCACTTGTATCCCCTCCGTTAAAATGAAAAATTGCGTGTGCTCGGTTGCCTTGCCAGCACGTTTCTCATTTTACACATATATTAGTATTTTGACGTTCTCACGCGCAAGGTAGACCCTTGAGTTCACTCTCGAAGAGCATAAGCCTTGCCGCACACCCACGGGCGTACCTTACTTTGTGAGTTACAAAACGAAGACAGAGGGATCCTTCAGCAACGCCTTTTGAATACAAGAGCAATTTTGTTATTGTCAATAATTGATGTTTTATAAATCACAGAAGACAAATCACATACAAAGATGAAGTCATGAAAATATTTATTGCTACAAGGCAAAATATTGCACATTCGGAAGAGGTCGGTGTGAAAAAAATGGAAGGATCTGCGTATGGCTTGAGTTTCTTAAGGCCAGTCTTTGCCAAGATCACTGGCACAAACTGATCGTTCGTGAAGTGATCCTGAAAAATAAATGCAGCATCGCATATCTTTAGTTGCCATTTGTGAAGTACCGATCACGGAAATATGTTGCACAAACAAAATCACGAGGTGCTCAATTGTTGGTGACTCTCCTTTCACTGACGCAAGATGCACGGGGTAACACTACAACCCTTTTTATTTTAGTGGCACCCTAGTCTCTCACGCATCGTTCTCAACTCGGCCGACTCAATGCAAGCGAGCTAAGAGTGAGCGAGTCAGTTTCTATGAATAAATACGCGCGAAAAGACGTGTCTAAGTCCTTCGTGCTGGTAATATAGTTCCACGTTTGTCTCGTCTCATGATCGTACTACGCGATCTTCATCGGCGAGACCGAAAGAGACAGGTAATACGATTCATTGACAATGATTTACATCGCAAAGTCTCCCTCGGAGGCACTCGAAACTTTTCCGACCGATCCGGCGGAGCCATTGTCTTCGCCGTTGAGGATTTTCCTTTCCCGTTGGGACGACAAAAAAGGTTATTTCCTGTCGCAATGCTGTTTGTGCAATCTATAGCGCAGCATGATGGCATCGCGTTGCCGCCGAGGTTGTGGTAAAATATAACAAAACCTACGGCCGGGCCGCGAACAACGGAGCCGCCGCTACGCCTGGCCCAGTGATGGCGCTGGTTTCGAGCAGACGACAGAATCGCGCGGGATCATGGGAAGACAACGGTCACGTGTCGCGCCAGATCCAATTGAAGCGAGGGGAAAGAGAACTTTTGAGAGGGAAAGGGCATCGGCGAGGAGAAATTTCTCTTCCCTATTTCAGACAATGGTTTGCGCTACCTTTCCGTATACAGGGCCTTGTCGCGGTGGTCACCGAGAGCCGTGTTGGGCGGCGATCGAGCTATAAACCGTTTTGCTGAAAAGGGCGAGAGAGAAAAGGGGAAGGGCTACCGGCGCCTTCCCCTTTCGTTGATAGTGAGAAAGTCCCGGATGAGAAGCTTGGCCGATGTTGGGTGTCTGCTGTGCCCCAACTTCGTTCGCGCTTTCTTTTCTGTTTTAAATTCGCAAACTTAATTGGAGCCACGGCCTTCGATGGCAACAGTCCCCCGGTCATCGGGACACCATTGCTCGGTCATAGGGTGCACGAATAACGACAGAAACCGTCGAATGCTGTCCGAGGACCTACCTAGCTTGCAAGGAATCCGGCAAGGCGAGAGCGGCTGCAATGTCTTTTAGCTCCATCGCTTTCCACATGACCCCGGTCTCCGGCGGCAGTGGATTGCGTCCGTAAACCGAAAAGACGTTTTCGGTTTACGGTTTACGGACGGATTGCGTCCGTAAACCGAAAAGACGTCGACTGTGCTCGGAAGATTTTGTGAATGGAGCGCGCACCGAACGCTGTACCGCCAATTAACGGGGGTAGGCTCGCAAGGTGCGTGCCAGTTTTCTCGGGATAATTGCTGTTTCAGCTTGTAAAATTTTGTAACTTAATTTATCTTAATATTGATAATTCGCAGTGGTGACTGACTCGATTTTATCATCTACAACACTTAGTTGAAGGCTCATTTCCGCCGCCGAGTGAGGCTAGAAATTGTTGAAAAGGTAGTTCTAACAGTTTTCCTGAATCGCGATCTCCTGCGCGATACCAGAGAGCCGGCAAAAGCGCTCCTTGGAGTGCCGCTGGTGGGTTCTTTCCGTTGATTGGGCGCTTTGAAGCGCTGGATAGTCGCTGCAGCGTACGTCTCGTGTGTTGCGATCTGCGTTTTCGAGCCCAGTGTGCACGTTTCTTTGTTCGAGTCATGACATCCGCCAGTGCGGCGACGGGGGAACAGCGGCAGCGAACGTATCAGCGATAGAAATTGGAGGTTAGTACTCAAAATATTGCATCAAATAGTAAAATAATTCGTGGCTGCTTTGAGGCTTTTTGCGGTTCGATATAAGTACATCTAGAACGTCTTCGTCGTCCATCCACAAGGAAATATAAGAACACGGACACGCAAGATAAAAGCAGCGCAGCAAAACGATCTGTAGCAGCTCCGGGTGTTTACAAAAGTTAATTGAGGTTCCCGTGTCGTGTATCGCTTGTTGATGACTAAAAACGGCTACGTTGAAATAGGCCTATTGCAAGCAAAAATTGATGAATGGTTCATCATTTCCAGTCATGCGGAAAGCGGTGCAGCTTAAAAACATTGCAGCCGCACTCGCCTTGCCGGATTCCGCGCAAGCTATATAGGTCCTCGGGCAGTATTCTACGTTTTCTGTCGTTATTCGTGCACCCTATGACCGAGCAATGGTGTCCCGATGACCGGGGGACTGTTGCCATCGAAGCCCGTGGCTCTAATTAAGTTTGCGAGTTTAGAACAGAAAAGAAAGCGCGAACGAAGTTGGGGCACAGCAGACACCCAACACCGGCCAAGCCTCTCATCCGGGACTTCCACTCTTTCTACACAACCAGAAAGGAGGAAAGCGCCGGTAGCCCTTTCCCCTTTTCTCTCTCGCTCTCAAAATGGCGCTACCCACGATAAAACAGGTCTATAGGGGCGCTCTGGCCCTTGGTGGTGTCCCCATACCCGGTGTTTACTCAACACAAGGCCTGTGCACATGCCCAGAGGCCTTATGGGCATGTCCATGTCATCTTCTACAATAGAGCGCGGGGCACAGTTTAATGAAGAAAATACTAACAATCGACGAAGCGACGTTAAGTGCCGGATCTATCCTCAGAGAATGCGAGCTTGACCCACTTCGGCTTTTGTGCTGAGCTGGGACCGTGCATGCTGCATTGTTCGTGCAGGCCGGAGTGGAAACAAAAGAGCCCCTCCTCCCCTCACCGGAGAACACGAACTCCAGCCGAACGCCGACGCCGCGTTCGGTTATGTCGGCCGAGCGCTGAGTCATTGTATTTGTTGTCCCCATCCGTGTAGTTCTAAAGTTAACCGCTTGGGGCGTCACGGTCGCTCCTCCTCCCCATATTGGGGAGAGGAGCGACCGTGACGCCCCAAGCGGTTAACTTAGAATTACAAAAACAAGCAAAAAAGAACCTTCTTCATGACGTCCTTGGTTGCTTGAGTGGCCGTGAACTAGAAGAGGGGTGGTGAGCTTAGCGAGCGGTCATGGCTGCCGCGCTCCGTGTCGACGGCACGATAGGGCGCCACTAAGCATGATCTGCTGGATAGGCTGTATGAAGCGGGCAGCCAGGGCGGCTCGCATTGCATTTGCTACGCGATTAAACACTCATTCGGCATGACACTTCATTGGTTACAAACGACAGCAAACACGGGGTAAAGATCAGTTCAGAACGGGAGCCACTTCACGCTGTTATACCGCCGAAAGGCCAAACCGCAAGCCAAAGCTGCTCGCCGAAGGCCACCAGGAACGCTCGGAACCGGTCGGATCCTCCAGTTCGTACGACCGCAGCGCCGCCACGTACATCCGGGACCTTTCTGCTCGCTGCTCGTTTCTGCTAAAAGAGGTTTAAGTGTTTAGAAAGCAATCTAAAATCAGTATATATATATATTTAAAAAACTTGGACAACCTATTAAGAAATATATCGATATTTTACTATAAATATCTTTCATTCGTAGAACTTTTTATATAGTATGTAATCGATAGTTTTTTTATAGTCTATTGTCAACATTTACTAAGGGGCTTGTACTGTTTTTCGATTCATTTGGTTTTCGATTGTACCGCGATAATTAGGCGGAAGCAGCTAATGTCATTAGCGTTTTCTTTAAGCTTGACCACATTTTCTGGACGGGATGTTGACGTTGTTCGTCAGCTATAAAATACCACCGATAGCATTAGGAAAGTTGACTATCGATAGTTTCACGATAGTCGTCTATCGATGGTATAGTATCGGGAGTTTTACGATAGTCGACTATGCATGAATAGTTCGATTTTGGTTTCGATTGTATATTATCCCGGCCCAAGCGGCAAACATGCCGAAGTTCGACGAGAAGTGTCAGACGTCTCGGCGTCGCACTGTGATGCTAACGCTAGGGCACCGCCTGGGAGGGACGAGGCGTTGGGGGCGAAGGAGGAGGCCTTTTCTTGGCGATAGTGCGTGCACGGGATCGCTTTCCATATCGCACGCGCACTATAGCGGTCAGTATATTGTTCCCCACAATGTTATCTTCGGCGCCGTCTTCTCTCGGATAAGGGGTTTTCATCACACGCTCTCCATCGCCTCGATATCAAAGGGGCTGCTCTCTCGGGTTCTCCTCGGCCGACTACGGGTGAGTCGAGACGCCTTCTCGCTCTGCCATTCAGTAGTGACCGACCTTGCCAAGGGCGTCTTCGTCCGAATCAAGGAAAGGACCATCCGCCCCATAAACTTTCACCGCACTTTATACGACCATGGACAACCGTCACGCATGACGAAGCCCGTCTTGGCGTCGTCTCGTTCATTCTGCCGCTGGGGTCGCCATCGTTTCCCACAACCTGCACCCTCAGTCACTAATGGCGAATTCCACTGGGCGTTTTGGAGCGCGCCGGGATCAGTTGACCAGATCCGGAATGGAGCACACGATCCCAACAGGGTCGCGCCGCCTATGGGTCCCAGTGGAACATGACCACTGCTCCGGGATCAGTGCCTTCCCGTCATTCAGCTGCCCGGGAATCCCCTTTCCGCGGCCGCCGCGGTCGTTTCGAAGACGTTTTCGCAATCGCGGCGCTGAGATCGTTCGAGTCGCTCGACTGCGCACATCCGCCCGCTGGCCGCTACGGCCTCCGCTATGTCGCCAGCGTAGCAGGAACTTCACCATTTTGAGTTTGCAGTCAGAACGTTTGCCACCCGCTATGAGTCGCAGCGTTACGAGAGCTAAAGCGCGGTCCAAACCAAAGCTTCTTTTTGCGCGTGTAGGTCGGGCGGCTTGCGGATGTGACGTATTTCGTGACGTCGCGCCGGTTCTTTGCTTCTTCCGGGAGCGCACAAAAAAGTTGGTCGATCTTAACTTATTCCTGAAAGCGCACGAAGACGCGTTGTGACGTAGTCGGACGCTCCTCTCTCCCGGCCAATCGGTGGAGGGCAAGCTAGTTCCGGCTCCGCGTTTCTTCGCCGTCTGGCCGGCGAGTCTGCGTGCGCGCGTGCGCGTTCGCCCGAAGCTGGCATCGTCCAAACCAGACCGCACGGTTCTGACTCAGAAAGCGCGCCCGGAAACAGCAAAAACGACACGAAATGCGTCACATCCTTTCGCTCACGGCCTACAGCCGCAAAAAGAAGCGTTGGTTTGGACCGCGCTTAACGCAATGCACTATAGCGGCTCTTTACCGGACACCAAGGCTTTGCGTAAAACAGATTTGTAAAGCAATTCTTCGCGATTGTTTTGTTAATCGTCGTTATTCTGATAGAATACTTTTGTTCTTTATTGAATAATATGCTAATCGTTGCTTCTTTTGCTGAGAAATACGCTCTATAGCTGTGTTTGTAATCGAATACGACTGACGGCCAAGTTTTCCAGACCAATCCGATATGAGCCAAGCGCCAGCCACCGAGAAAAAATCTTAAAAAATAGATGACAACAACCGTAAGCTCTTCTGTTGCGTCGCTGTTCACCGAAAATGAAACGCCACGGAAATCCCTCATATCCGCCTGCTCGCTCGCTTCCTTGGTCGGTTTTGTCCTCACGACAAAGCGGCCGAGCAGGAGGCCGCACCCTTCGCTCACAGCACCTAGGGAGGCTCTAGTGAGGGTGGGTGCAACTCAAAACCTGGAGAGCGTTTGCAATTTAATGGCGGCGCCTGAGGGAGAGGATTCGAGAAAGGATATGCGCCAATGTTGCCTGCACGAGAGCAGACGCCCGCTCTGTTGCAACTCTGTTGCTCCATGCGCCTTTCCTCCTCTCGCCTCCCATTGCAAGCAACGAACGCCTTGGCGCAGCCTCTCTCGCTTCCTTCTCGCTCCGAGAATTGCAAACGTCGAGAGGAGAAAGCAGGGTTGCCAGACAAGCAGCAACGTCCAAGATGGCGGAATTTACCATTTTTCGCGTTAAAAAAATACTTAACCTATCGCAACAAAACTGGTGGCTATGGAAAAGTAATCATTTATACCTTGTGTAAATTATTCAAGCACCTTAATGGGCTCTTATGACCTGAGTTAGGAAATAAAACGACCCTTTGCCCCATAGACTCCCAGCAAAATTTAGCAATTAAATGGCGTCCATGTCCCGTGATCCCCGATCTAGCAGTTGCACCCACCCTCACTTGAGCCTCCCTAACAGCACCACGGACTGCGAGCTTTTTTCTCTTTTTCCGTGGCTGTATTTAGGTAGGAGTGCCTTCATGGTGCGCTTCGCCATGTTCGCCATCAATCGCTACCTGTTACAGTCGTGGAACGGCTTTGTCGCGGCTACTTCTTGCAGCAGCAAGATATAATCCACCCGGGCCACCCTCAGAACCACGATCGCGACAGCGCACCGACCTGACAGGCGCGGTGGCGCGGCGTGGCGGCCATCTTGAATTGAGTCCCTCGCTGGCTCTCCCTTGTCTCGCCAAGTCTCGTTCTCGCGAGACCCACGCTAGCGCGCCGCGCTAGGCGCCTCGCTATTTTGGTCTGATAGCGCGCCTCCGCTAGCCTCCGCAGCTCCGCAATGTTTCCGCTAGCAGCGCACGTGCGCAGTAGCGTCGTCGCTCTAGCGTGTAGCGTAGCGGGAGAGCCAAAACGATCTACTAAAACTCTCTATTATCGTGTTCGACGCACGAGCGGCAGGAATGTCTCAGGAGATTCCAGCAAAGATTGCCGGAATGCCCGTAGCGCGGCAAAAACCTTCTCTTCTCCTTCCTGGTGAAGAGTGTCCAGGTAGGTCTCGATTTTCGGCCTCTTCTGCGGGGATGCGAAAAGACAGTCGAACTCATGCTGGACATGAGAGGAGTCCTCGTCGTCCCTGCTACTCGAGCCGCTGCTGCTGGAGGAGCTGCTCGAGCAACTTGACGACGAACCGTCATCAAGCAGCAGCAGCAGTAAGGCGGGCGGTACAGGCGGCACCTCCCGAGCGGCCATTATGAATTCTTGTGAGGCGATATGGGCGAGGTCAGGGGCCGTCGGACGAGATGCCCCGCGAGAAAGGAGGTCACGTGTGTGCGCCGAGGGCTGGCTCCGGCTGGCTTCCGGTCGAATCCGCCGAAATCGGAGGAGCGACTTTTCTCGGATCCAGATCGAGATCTGGAGCGGTAGCTAATCCAAAACGACCAGTGGAACACGTCCGTCTCGATCCCGATCGCCCAGTAAAATAGGCTCACTCCAGAAAAGTCGATCCCGGCGCGCTCCAAAACGACAAAGAAAA
>JAZHYW010067934.1:0-13298 GCA_037355805.1 Ixodes ricinus
GCTCTAAGAAGAGGGTGCTACGGTACGACTCTGCCCATTCTAAACTAATAAAAGAAGGTATCGCCGCGTCCTGCCTTGGAGCAGCGTTGAAGAAGTCATGTGAACATGAAATGGGCAGGAGCTTCCTGTTGCAGGTTGATCGCCTACTGGCTGCGGGTTTCCCAGGAAAAACACTGGCTGATGTAGCAGATAGATTGAAGAGAAAGTTTAGAGGCCTTCCACAAAAAGCTCATGAACGACCAAAAGGTAGACCTGCAATCATACCTTATCTTCATGCCGTCTCCCACAACCTGAAAAAAGTTGCGGGGCGCTTCAACGTTCCGGTTGTTTTCACGGCCCCTAGCAAGCTTTCGTCTTTGTGCAAGCGAATTAATTACCCGCACAAGAACAGGGAAGAATGTACAAAAAACACAAAAATAAGTTTTTGGATTGTTCAACCTGTGTTGTTTACGACATTCCATTATCATGTGGGCGTTCCTACGTAGGACAAACTGGCCGCTGCGTCAATGAACGTGCAAGAGAACATGCATCAGCTGTCAAACAGACGCCGTCTGGACATCTGGCAGTACATTGCGCTAGATGCCCGTGCACACCAATGTTTACTAACACAGCCATCCTGGGACGACACAGCGAAAAAACCACAAGGGAAGTTCACGAAGCATTCATTATCAAAACAAGGGGCGTTGACAAGTGCGTCAGCGAGCCGTCTGTGGCATTGTTAGATAAGGAGATTTTATTTTTAGATAGAGAGTGGGGTGGTAGGACATGAAGTGGTTTGTCATAGTATTTAAGTCTTTGTATTTTCCAATAAACCTTTAGTTGCGAGTGCGCCACGTGTCGTCGTTACCTACTTCTTTTGTCCCTGTCTTTCGGCGCTTCCTTCCAGGCAAAATTTAAGTTTTAAAAAGTGTTTTCCGAAATAGTCCGCAAGAGCTGTATAGTCCAAACCCACTACACAGTGGCGTAACTAGATGTGACGGCGCCCATGGCAAATGAAATTTCGCGCCCCTCATAGCCCATGGCAAATGAAATTTCGCGCCCCTCGCGTAGCCCCGCTGCCGTTTTTTTCCATAGGGCACATGTTGGGTGAACTCGGCTTGGCGCCCCCTCCCAAGTGGCGCCCGGGGCACTTGTACCCCCCTGCCCCCCCCTCCTAGTTACGCCACTGCCACTACATAGTCTCCACCCGGTGCAAACATTGCTCTTGGTTCATAATCCGCGTGTAAAATATGTACGCAGCTTACTTAGACAGACGTATACTTTATTAGCTCACAAAGACCTTGTATGATACATAGATCCACCACCAACGTATTCTCCCATTCTCAAAATCTGTCATGATTTGTCACAATGAACAATTTGGAGAAGAAATATGCGATAAAGGTGGTTCAAACGACAAAGGGGTATGGCAATTTGCCGAATGGGTGTGAATGTTCAGAGGTTTGAGCACGTTCCTCGACACCGAGTACATGTACACATCGCGACACTGTTAGCGCGAACACGACATCGGCGCATTTTTCGCATTTTACTTCTAAATAGTATTAGCGAGCACGAAATTTTATCGCTTACATTATAGAACTAAATGAGCTCTTTCCGTAGTCATAATAACTTGGATGACATCCCTTGGTTTCAAAGAGACAAGCTGAAAAACCAGGGTGTCGAACCGAACCCGAACCCGAACCGAAAACCGGATCAAAACCGTTATTTTTGACCGAACCGGAACAAAACCGAAACCGAAATCTAACGCTTCATATTGAACCCGAACCGGAACGAAACCATAATCTGATGTGGCGGTTACCGGTTCAACGAAAACGGTTCAGGGCCAATTGTGTCAATAATTGGTCGAAATGGGAAAAGTTGCGGGCGTATATTTTTCTTATGTTGCCGAGACTAATCCTACACACTGTGAGATATTTTTACATTTTGTTTTTATTGCATACGTAATAAAAAATACATCATCGTCTGGAGAGCTTCAACTTTCCTTTGTTTCTTGGATTGACCCTGGCGGCGGCGGCGATTTCAAAGCACCGCTTGGCCGCTTGGCTACGAAATGTCCAAGTGTCGGAGCGGATTGCGCCACTGTAGGCACAAAGGCCTACGCGTCCACGAATGTTTGACCTCAAGATAGACCGTAGTTGCAGTCGATGAGCCATTTAGTCAATCGAGCACCGAGAGCGCACCACGTGACCTTCCGCTTGAGTGCAGCGACACCCTGGAGGAAGGGGGACAAGTACCGCGCTGCATCGGCAGTATAGTTTGTAGGGTCGCCTGTGGTCCATTTCAATGAAAAACAATCCCTTCTTCAACGTGCTCGGAGTGTTACCTTATATATTAAAAAAACAAACAAAAAAAACATAGGCTGTTGGAGGCAACGTTACTCGGCGATGATTCGCCGACGTGCCGCGCCATGGAAAGAGGCCAGGGGAGGAGGAGGGGGGGGTGAGAAGTAAATGTGTCTGTTTATTTCTTTTGTAGGTTTGTCAGACTAGCAAGGCCAGCATGTCGCCTGTTCAACCATTTTCTCATTTTTGTTTGAAGTCCTCTTTCATCGTCTTCAACTGAGCATTCGAGAAACGTCGTTCGCTGTGGTGGCATCACCAGAACTTTGTTCGGTGGCTGATAAGAACAAATGACCCGGTCTGAGTCCCTCGGACCAGGTCATTTGCATAGAGCGTTGTTTGCGATTAAAAGTCAAAGTGACTAGACAAAGCATCGCCACGAGATTTTTAGAACAGCGTTTTTCCGCCGGAACCCGAAGCGCTGTCAAGATGTAGTCACATTTCATTATACGTGCGTGTTGACGTGCCCGGTCATTGACACATTGGCCAGTCTGGCCGATGCATAGACGACCACAGCTTAACGGGATTCGATAAACTACCCCAACTGCGCACTCGACGTCCCTGTTTCTGTGTTTTACGGCACATTTGTTTCCTCTCGTTCCCCTGTCATCCACTTTGGGGCATAGCTGTGACATCTTACTGGGTGCCGAAAACAGGTAGCATGTATAAAAAAACACGTGTGTGCAGAACAAAACAAACCAAAACATTTGGAGGGCAAGCAATCTAGCTAGAGACCTTTTTACTGTTTACAAAATCACAGCCCAGCATGTGCGTGTTTGTCGCTTCGGAAAGCGAGCAAAGCACGCGCTATACGCCCGAACACTAAAGATGGCACCAGCCAGAAGCTCTTTTTTGGAAAGGTCTGTAGACCCATCCCGAAAATACGCCCTCTTCTGGGAGAGTTTGAAATACTGCACAGCTGCGTGTGCAAAAGACACCATAAAAATGGAAAGCCGATCGCTTATATACATAGTTCACTTAAGAACAGAAATATACAAGTAATAGCCTTGCCATATGAATGGTGTCCTTTGCGCACGTCACTGTGCAGAGTTTTCATATCTGCCTGAAGAGGAAGTAGTATTGGGAAGGGTCTATTGCAAGTACCTCGTGCTCAGAAAAGGCTGCAGGAAGTGCTCGGTCAATATTCAAAGGTCGAGTTAGGAACCGGTTCGAACCGGTTCGCGCTTATTAAAACCGGTAACCGGAGTGATATTATGTGCGCTACCATAAACCGGAACCGAACCGGAACAAAATGCAATGCTACTGAACCCGAACCCGAACCGAACCAAAATAATGACCGGTTCGACACCCTGGAAAAACCAGCGATCGCTTGTTCGCGCTAACAGTGTCGCGCTCTGTACTTATTCCAACACTTGTCGCTGTGTAGATTGCCTTTGCAGGTATAATTTTTTCTCACTATCTCATTCCTGCTTATCATAAACAACATGACAACGTTTAGCGTCAGTATCGCTACTGCCACTGTCAAAACCTGTTGAGGCTGCAGCCTTTAAATAAAGTAAGTAAAGTTTTGGTCTTCTGGGAGTAATGCATAGGGTTCAGTCTGGATTCAGCTTCAAATGCCATGTTGAGTGAGTGACCGTCGCTCCGTACTTTGACTCGTTTTGTTTTAAAAGTATAATAACCCCAATAAAATATACGCTAAATAAAAATGAATGAATGCAGATAAATGTTTAAATAAAGGGACAGGCCGCGTCTTTCCCTGTTTCTCTTTTTCCTCCAGCCCCAGTTTCGAGTTAAAATCATCATGGAAATTATTTATGACAGCGCGAATTTGCTTAAAAAGCAACTGAAAAAAAAAAGATCTGTTTTTTTTTTAGCCAGTTTACGTAAAACATATGCGTGCCAAAAAAATAATTTTTTTAGAGCAATATTAACGGTGCGATACGCGATTTAGTCGGTAGTCACCCACTCTCCACTGTTTTCTCTCTCGGCATTTCGGGCGCGTGAGGAGAGATTGATCGGCTTGGCGATCACGCTGAGGTGGAGAGAGTGTTTGACCATGTCGTTGAGGTGGAAAGAGTATATGACCCTTCCGTGACGCCATGGACTACATTCCGTGACGCCATGGACTACATTCCGTGACGCCATGGACTACATTCTGTGACGCCATGGACTACAGCTACATTTATTTATTTCATTTTTTAAGTGAACTGCGATACACAGTCATACCGACAAAACGGAAACAAAGGACACACGGAGAGGCGCGCATGCTGAATTCCATGGGAATTTGTAGAATCCTATCCGCGTTCACACACCTTTTGAAAGTATTTAGATGAAATCTTAAAAGTATACGCGATGCTGTTAAGTTTTTGCGTAACACACACTGTATTTTGAATTCGTGTACTTGGACACATTTGTAATTTAAAAATAATAGCAGATTCCTTTTATATATATAAAGGTAACGACGGGGTCAGGTGCAAGAAAAAAATTTCGAGAAAGTTCTTGCTCGCATTTTTTATATAACATTATGCACGGGATACAAAATTGTTACGAGCCACATATTAATCTTAAAGGAAAACTTTTGAAGCACATAGCAACCGGTATTTTTAGTTATTTATATCAATTATAGCCTTGCGAATTATTTTGCTCTCAACAACTCAAAATTATAAGAAAGGAATTAGCGAGCCTACTTAGATTATATGTTTTTACATTTATTTATTACACATACACATTTTTTCAGATAATTCAAGATAACCGTCATGGGGCCCATGGAGATTTGAGCAGTAATGGTCATGGCTGTAACACATAATGTGATTACACGTTCATATTATAAAACACCTCTACGCTCAACCATCGCTCTCGACCGTTAAAGGTTTCTTGAAAGTTCTTGAAAGTTATCTAGACAACATTGGCTCCTAGGGGAAATGATTAAAACACGTATACAAGAAAACTCTCGACGGGGTTGAACCTGGAACCACGTGATTCCCAGCTAGATACAATATGGAGTGGGCTAAGCATAGCAGGTGCGTTCGCGGAACTAACAGTTGGTCTAGAAAGTCAGGAATTTACAAAAGCTTGATCATGCTGACAACAGTCCGAGAGATACGGAAAGCGCAGATGGGCCATACAAACTAGGTGTGCGGTAGCGCTAGCCCTGCACGCATCAGCCCCATCTTCTATTACGCACAGACAGCATGTGAAATTCACACACTTCATGTGTGTGGTAGCTGGACACATTAGGTACCCCGGCATTTGTCAGCAGAAAAACGCTAGTGCATGTTTTTATAGATAAATGTACTCCTATAACACATTCAGAGTTTGCGATTGCTTAAACACGCTAAAAATGTTGGTGTGTTTGTCGTTGTATATCTTTATTAAAATCACCATGCTGTCGTGAAAGAAAAAGAACCAAGGTACTCGGGTATGTTTCTTTTGTTTCTTTTGAAAAGTTCAGCCGCAGTGGCAAGATACAGCATTAAAAAAAATATTATAGTGGTGTGAATATCTCCTCTCCCGAGTCTGTCTTCGACAGCGCCTCCTCTGTCATCTGCTTCAAAACTGAGGATGAACTGGAGAGCAATTCCTGCACACTGCCGAATTCCAGGATCCGACCGTCACCCATCACGAGCACTCTGAAAGAAAGTACAATAAAAAATACAAATCACCTTATGTGTACAGTCGCAATCAAACTTAAATGAGAAGCTCAAAGGAGCTTTTATTTGGTTTTTTTTCCTCGGGGCGGGCAGCCCATAGTAGCGATTGGTCACGTGGCAGTGGGCACACTTCAAAGGGGTGTAGCCCGAAACAACCTGCGCTGGTGACGCCCATAACTGCTATGCTCGTTTGCAGCGCTGCAGACACGACAAGCACAAGAAAAGCGTGCAAAGAGTGACTGCTGGTGATCCAATCTTCAAGGTTGTTTCGGGAGTTGGCGAATTGAGGTCACCAAGGAGGCCAGACAATAGACTTTGAAACTGATTCAACTGATAACGAGCAATGATTGAAGTGGGAAGGTTTCTTCGGAATAGGGCGAAATGGGAAAAGATCAAACGAGGGGGTCGTTTTGAGCCGGGCCGAAACGGGAAGGTGCAAGCAGACAGCTTGAAATAGGAATTAGACTAAACAGGAACCACCCTTTCAGAGCACAGGGGAGGGGAACACGGTAGACTCCGAGATCGGATGAGTATCTCATCATATAACGTTAAGGGAACAGGGTAGGGCAAAATATTGAAAAAAATTGATTTTTTGTTTTTTAGAGATTTGGATTTCCCAGTCTTCCCTGAACAATGCTGACTGTGTCATTTGAGCATGCGCGATTTATTTACAGGAAAAATGACTTTTTCCGAACCCTAGGTGGTGACCGATCACGACTCTTTTATACCTATGCATGATCTGTTGTATATCCTATGTTGTAAAAAAAACAGTAAAAAAGGCAGGTTTTCTCTAGGTTTAGCGGAATGTTTATGGCTCATCCAGCAACAGCAAAAAGCTGTCTAGCTTTTACGTTTTTAGCCCCATAAATTCTCAGACACTGCCGGTATCACTCGCGACACGCATTCTTTTTCTTCTGCTTCGGCGTGCTTCCACGGGCAAGGTAATTTATTGTTTACTTTAAGACTAGATTTTGAATGTTAATCAAATGACGAAGACAAAGAAGTTTTTCAAAAGTGTCGCGTACAGGGTAGTCGGCATAGGTCAATTTCTCATGCCACCAAGTCCCCGCAACGCATTCTGATGCCTGACGCAGCGGCTACCACGTGTGCGTCTTCTTCGAAGCTGTCGCACTCGGCAGCACGCTTTGAAAAGCTCAAGGCAAGTGTTAGTGACTGCAGCTATGAACTAATTGACATCGACCTTCTGTCCTGTACCGTCGCGAAAGCTGGGCGTGTAAGCTGTGCGGTGGGGACTTGCAGCTGGTTGAAAAAGCAGCACAAAGAGCTGGCGTCATCTGCACCTACTTTCTGAACTGTGAAAAGTGCTGTTGGATACACCGATTAGAGAGACATCAAAACGGATAACTTCGGGCCTCTACTTGGTGTTTCACCAGGTTGATTCACGGTGCAGTGGTTGCGGGACGCTGACCGGCGACGACTTTACTTTGCAGACAGGGCTACACAACTCGTCACAAAAGAGGCCCACAAAGCAAGGCAGCAAACAAAGAAACTAAATATTCATTATGGAGGTGACAACCTGGCTGGTGGCTACCGAACTGATACATCAGCATGAATTTCTAGAGTGCAAGTTTGTTATAAAGCACATTTTTTTACTTCAAAGTCAATTATCTCAAAACATCATTTTTTTGCGACGTTTGACCCTTTTTCTCTGAAACCATAAAAACTAGAAGCATTGTTTTTTCCCACAACCAAGACAACACAAGGGAGAGTCTACTGAACTAGAATTATGAAAATTAATCAAGGCACTTTTGTTTGACAAGCTGTTTATTGTCCATTTTGGCATTAAAATTGGGAGGGTCCAGTAAAAACAAAAGCAAAAAATAACTAAAATATATATAACAATAATTCTAGTTCAGTAAAGAGAACACAGAAAGCTGAATACAATGATACCAACATGAATCTTCTAACCCTAGCAGATCCTGAGAAAAAGGGTCTCATACATAGGTTGAAACACATGGGACGAATAGGGCCTACCCTGTTCCCTTAAACAACTTGTATTAAAAAAAAAACGCATAAATCAAAACGGGTTTATTTCCTCTCAATTACATTTTTGTGTTGGGAAGTGAGCCCTGTAATGCAAGGTGCAGAGTAAAGTTACAAGACAAAAACTAGAAGAAAAAACAAGCGATCTATGTTATTTCTTTTAAGCATTTGACTTGGGAACCTACCGCACTTTCCCCGCGCTCTGAGGTAAAACCCGCCGCCATGTGACCAATGGGTACCACCGGCTGCCTCCAGGCTTGCACCCCGCGAAACAAAAACGTGCGGTCCAGCGTTCCGGTTAATTTTGATTGCGACTGTATATTATACACCTGTCAGACGGGCAGGTTGAAGGTCTTCAGAATGAACATCCTTTAAAGAATCTGTGAACCAGAGCCCGCCGATAAGCGCGCGATCGCGAGCTGATTCACCGATTTCTTAAAGGAGTTCGTTCAAAGACCTTCAACGTGCCCGTCTGACCGGGGGTAGTATAGACCCTTTCCGCAATTCAGTCTGACCACATTCATACCTATTATAATCTTAGTGTATATCATCTGTACATGCTAAAGGCGGCCATTTGATGGCTGGTAAAGGAAGAATTTGAAGAAAGGCACAGATGCGGAGCCTGTATAATCCAGACGTTAGTTCGCTCTATTGTTTTTCGATGCCCATGACGAGGATTAGAAGCTTCTCTGTGCTACGCATTTGGGGCTGTCATGAAAATCTTTGGAGCGTTCGGCTTCGCCACGCTTCAGGCAGCTCATGACAATATTATGTGGTGAATTCGATCGAGAGTTTTACTCAACTAAGCGCCTCGTACAGACTGGTACTTTTTTGACACCATCGTAACCAAAACGAATAGAAACATAATCGTGCAGCAAAGAACACCGTAACTTTCGTACGTCTGCCACTTGATAAGTAAGTACTAGATTTTAACGGCCATTAGCATACGAAAATGTAGAGCAATATTTCAGACACAAGATGGCACTGAATTTCTGAAAAGATCCAGGCGGCGAGAATAAAGCCCCTCTATCCTGGGAAAGAGGCGCCATTCATTGTTGCACAAATGCTCGAGGCACGTGCCGCGCGCCACTTCTGGGAAATTCATGGCGTCTGAAATCTAGCTCTGTGCCACCATGATCTTCCCAAGGGCTGCACGCTGTATGGGCCTCGTGCAACGACGCAAAATGCGCTACCTTTAGGCGAGAATAAAGCCCCTCGATATGTTTCCGTTTGTCTTTAGGCGAGAAGTGTGGGTATCGCCGCCTGGTGGAATGTTTTCAATAATCGAGAGTGAGGATACTTCAACTTCCTCTGCTGGTGCAAGCACGTGCAATGCTAAGCTTCTATGCACCATGAAAATTAAAACATAACCGCGTGGGTAGCACGTGCGCTATACCCATAATGAGGAAAACAGAATCGCCTCTAGCCAGCTTCTCAGCGCAAATACTCATTTTACTCTCAGCTGACGCCCCCACTCCCCTGACGCCCCCCGTCAGGGGGGGGGGGTTCGAAGATACATGATAGGTTGGTGACCTAGTTGGTGCAACATCATAAAAATATAAGAACGAAAGATAAAGGACAACAAAGGACAGGACAGGACAAGTGCTACATTCAGCTGAAGTGTTAACGAAATGATAAACAAAGAAAATTATCACAATCAATTTATACAAAAGAATGATAAAAAAGAGGAAAAACTTAAATAAATGCGCATAAAGCTGAAATAATAAAAATGTTACTAAACAAAATGAGGAAAATTATTTTAAACCAGAAAAACAAAAGGTCGAGAAAAATTAAAAAAAAATTAGGAATAAAAAAAGGAGGAATCGTACCTGCTTGGGTGCCAAGTTCACTGATGGCGCGTTCTTCCTTTTTTTTCTTCTTTTTTTATCCTCTTTTATATAAATTTATCATCGACCTTTTCTTCATTCATCTTTTCATGAAGACATCAGCTGATGGTAGCCCTGCCTTGTCCTCTTTGTTTGTCCTTTGTTATTTCGCGCTAATAATTTTATGCAGGTAGAAGCTACTTTCGCGTCGGACCAGACCGATCAAGCATCCTTCGCATGCATGCTCGCCTAGGGCGGGGTCATGCGATCAAAGGCTGGCTTTTGATTGGTCCGGCGAGCACGTAGGCTCCCCCTCCCTGTTAGCTTAGCGGTGGGTAGAATGAAACACTGCATTTTCTAGTCTTTTTTTTCTTCTTAAATATTGTTATTTGTATGCAAACTTTCGAGTGTAGATGATATCAAACGGCTTTAAATTATAGTTCACTTAATCATGCGCTCAGACTTAAAGTTTCAATTTTTTTTTCTTTTTTGCGAAACGATAAGAAGTTGTAATCTTCTCTTTTATGTTAAGAGTTATAAAACCTGTTGTCGGAGCGCCACGTGAATATATTAAAAATGCATCGTCAAACGAATATTTGGATGCCTAATAATAGGAGACATTAAGATGGACACCTCCGTTCCCCAGAAAACAGTTCATACTGTCCCGAATAAAGGCGACAAGACGATGACTAATGAACAGAGATAAGCGTTTCATGGGGTGAACTTGTGCCCAGAATAAACGAAAAACCAAATGGGGTAAATGAAGGTAAGAACAGAGCGTCGCGGGCGTCGGAGTCTAGGCGGCAAACGCAGAGGTGACCGCTGACGAACGAGTGCGTCGTCGTCCGGACACTCTGAATGAGTCGGCGTAGCCGATCTCGGTTACTTATCTATGACCTTCGGTATCTGGAATATTTGACCTAGGATGTTCGGAAGGGATCTAGGACGAGACTGAGTAAATATGAATCTCCTAGATGTACGAAGAGGCCTTTCTTGTTGGTCATGACGCGGAATATATTACGAATTGTTTCATAATAACTAATAGAAATGCATGTATATGTACCAAGTTTCTCCCCGGAACCACTTTTTTATATAGAGAGAAATTCATATTAACCGTGTCCACACTAACAAAACATCACTCTGAAAAACAATATTCATTCATTCATTCCAACCAAAGTATTTGCTTCTGAGTGTAATGCTGATCGGTTTCGACTCACAAGAGATACACTTCGGAGGCGTACTAAGCGCAGGAAAATAAACATTGACTTTTATCGAATGGATATCTGTGATATCGCACGAGTGCAGTCAAACTATTTTTCGGGTGAGCTTCCAGGTAGCAAAAAGCTAGAGGTTTTAGTTAGGTTGCAGGTAAATTTTAAATTGTAAAGTAGCCTCATTAAGACTATTTAGACGTAAGTTTAAATAATCTTGATGGGGCGTGACGTAAGTTCACTAGATGTAGTGTCGATCGAAACTACGTCCTAGTGAACTTACTGTTTAAAAACGGTTGCTGTTTTTCGTTTGTGCTTGTAGAAGGGAGAAGAAACTATAGCATATGCTGTAAATGCATTACTCTCTGTCTTGTCTCATAATTTCTACAAGATACACTTTATGAGCGAAGAATATTGAAGTGAGTTACGACTGTCATTTGCTGTTTGCGTTGAATTGCTTGGACAACAATTCGGGCGCTATTGCGATCATAGAAACAATTAAAACATATTGTTTTTGAACCCACTTGTCGTAGTCGAGGATGGTGGTATCCGGTGCGCTATGGTGAGCTGCGTGCAGTGGGTGAAGGCGTCCCGAAGCGTGGCCTGGATGAGCTGATCCGTGTCGCCGTCCATCTGGGACGTGGCCTCGTCCAGCACCAGCAGCCGTGGCCTCCTCAGCAGGGCGCGGGCCAGGCACACCAGCTGGCGCTGACCCACGCTGCACAGAAACAAAACAAAAACGCAAAACAGGTTCAAGTACATATTAAATAAGAAGGAAAAGGTGTATTAGTGCCCTCAATAGATATCACCGAGAAATTAAGGATTTCTGCAGTAGATTTGGCTGAAACTATCATTTTACTGCGTTTTGCTGAGAATAGCCAAGAGAGGGCGCAAGGAGATTGTGTCCAGGAATGCTGGGGATGGATGGCGTCGCTCGCTTGCGGAAAAGAAACGCACGAGGTGTCGAGACGCGTGCATGATCAGAGTTTACAAATCAAACTTTATCAAATTATTGCAGCATTTGACACAGCTATACATGGTTTTCACTGATGTCCCATCAGCTGCCCTCATCGTAGTGACGCCCTGCTGCTGACCGCATAGCTTCTGCAGCACACATTTCGCGCCACCGAATTTTTTTTTTTTACATTCAGCACGAATAAGTAGGTATTACAACCAGAATGGTGAGATCACGTCATGTGCGGACCATGTATACGTGAGAGCAGGTTGCAGAATTGTTCTTCATGCGTAGAAGTCATTTTACTCTTTTAACGTAAACACTTGACATTCATCTTTTTCTTTCCTTTTTTTGGTTAGAGAAGGAGACAATTAAAAAAGATGGTTCAAAAATTCCCTATTAAGGGACCCAACTTTTCGAGGTCTGCCAGGCATCCTCTTCATGGGTGACACTGGCTACAGCCGTTGAGGAGTTGAACGCTGCGTCGATAATTAAGGCTCTGTCAGATTTTTTAAAATTATCAAGCCTTTTTTGAGTGTCCGAGGCGATGAGTGAATTAACCGTCCGATTAACTAATTATTGAACTAATTGCGATTAATTTTTCGAGTGGTTAATCGTTTGAACTCAAAACAGGGTTAGCGAAAACAAAAGTAAAAACTTTTCGCTTACGCTTTTTTTTCTTTTTTATCGCCGCATTTGTTTTTTCAAACGCGAAGCAATATTTTGTTTGTCGGCGGGAAACTCCCAAATGACAACACAATTATTTACAGTTAAGCCAGGCCTGGTTCCAGCACAAAGGCAATGTTATTTACAACAAAAAAAAATTATACAGTTCTTTTTTTTTATGATGAAGAATACCTGAGACTGTGGTAAAAGCTGGGAAACTTGGTCGAAGAAAAATACAGGAGAAAAGAGCGTCTTTTCTCCTGCCTTTTTCTTCGACCAGGTTTCCCATCTTTTACCACAGTCTCGGGTATTCTCCGTCATGATCAGCATCAACCAGCTCGCCTGCGGACTCACTGTTGTTGTTGTTGTTGTTGTTGCTGTTGCTGTTGTTGTTGTTGTTGTTGTTGTTGTTGTTGTTGTTGTTGTTGTTGTTGTTGTTGTTGTTGTTGTTGTTGTTGTTGTTGTTGTTTGTTTGTTTTTTTTTGGGGGGGAGGGGGGCGTTAGGGACACTCAAGAGAGCACTGTCCAGCGCTGACAGGGTACACCTCAAGAACAGCACGTTTCAGGCAGGCGGAGATTTCATGACAAAGAAAAGGTCCCGCAGCTTCACTTTCCCAAAGATGCTTGCGCACTCAATCAGTGACATACCTGTCGGGATTTTTTTTCCTCGCTCCTCTGGCGTCGAC
>JAZHYW010067935.1:0-10039 GCA_037355805.1 Ixodes ricinus
GAATACCGTGCATCCGCCCATACCACATTAAGCGCCCATACTCCAAATTTGTAAGATCTGAAAATATGCACAGTACATTTGTATGTAGAATTGATGACCGGACAAGCGCCCATCCCACATTTTTCATGGTTATCTAAAAATTTTGAGTGGGCGCTTGCCCGGTATTTTACGGTAGTTCACACATTTGCGTTTCACTGCGACCGAGTGTGTTGTGATCTCTGGTAACTGCTTGATGCACCGACACAATCTATCAGGCAGTCCTGGGACGTTTCCGATCTGCCTATAACTAGACTCGAGAATTTTTTGCAGTATTTGGAGATCAAATCTGCTCGATATTTATGAGAAAGTTTCTTGTAACATTGTCAGAATTATTTCTTGCCTGCAGGAAAAGAATGATGCTTAGAAAGTTCTAAAAATATTTACGCGGGATCAGAAATGTTCCAGGGCCACTGATAGAGGGTGCCAGCGCGTTAAGTGGGTACGTGAGGTCACGGTGCACTGGGTCACAGTCAAAGGCAAACGTGTGGCCCAGCCTTTAGTCCCCCGTTTCGTCGAATCGCAGGTCCTGCAAAACGGAGGTGTCCCGTACAAGCCCATACATATGGTCTGTCGCCCGGACCTAGTCAGGGACATCCGAGACGCCCTGAGGGCGGCGTCCCGGAGCGAGCGGGACCGTCCCAGCGCGGTGGTCCTCCACGGCATGGTAGGCTGCGGCAAGTCCGTACTGGCGGCGGAGGCGCTCCGCGACCCGTCCCTGCTCCGCGAGTGCTTTCCCGACGGTGTCTACTGGCTCGGCATCGGGAACCTGAGGGAGCCCAACGACGTGCTGCTCAAGATGCACCTCCAGCTGGATCGGATCAAGCTCGGCTGCCACAACGACGCCCAGTCGGTGGACCTGGCCAAGAGCCGACTCCAGCGCTGGGCGCTCAAAAACAAGGTGGGTGGCAAAGCCATAGTGCCGGGATTTTTATGTCGCCTGCCAAAGCAGATTGGGCATGGGTGAGTGTTGTAATCTCGGTGAACGCGCTCCAGTGCTGCGAAGCGCACTGGTGTTTATGGTGGCAGCCAGAGTGTGAGCCTGCAGCAAAGTCGAGGAACCCAAGGCGGGTCCAAAGGGATCGGCCGCATGCCTCAGGACGGAGTAAAGGACGTCCGACTCAATCGGTGACGAAGGCTAATGACTGCCAATGACGTAGTTCACTTCCTTTTCTTTTTCTGGGGAGGTGCTTCAGATTAGCCCTCACTGATTGGACGCAAGTTCTAGCTCACACATCACTCGTGTCCAATCTGCACCCGCAATTGCTTCTGTTAGGTGACATAAAAAAATTCAGCTTTGTCATCTTGGTGGTGTTGGCTTGGGTCAGATTTTCGGAATGCGTCTGTCCCCCAGCAAGTGGTGCAGAGCGTGGCGGAGAGATGCTGCTTGAGAGAGAAGGATTATGTGGAAAGGGGAAACTTCTGGCCAGTAGACAGTTTTGCGGCACCGTGATCTGGATTGTACCAGATTCTAGCAGTTGGCTGTGGAAGTGCCGGCAAAAAGACGAGCAGATGCAGGCATCACTGTCGTCGCAGCGTCCCAACCCTGACCGCAGGAGTTTCTGTCGGCGCAGGATTTCGGCGATCCGCAACAGTTGTGACTTCAATGGCCAGGTAAACGAGGAGACAAAACAAAGACGACGCAAGCAGTCCATTCGGAGACTTGTTCCGGGTGTCGTACTGCTGCAGAGCGGCGACGGATGCGGAGAGTTGTTTGTTTCCTCCGCCGCAGGCACTACTGGTCTTGGATGACGTGTGGTCCCGCCGCGTGGTGGACGCGTTTACCGTGGGCTGTCCACTCCTTGTCACCACCAAGGACATCTCGGTGGTGGACCCGCTCAAGGTGGACCGCAGGCTGGTGGAGGTTGTGGAGGGTCTCACCCTCCCGGAGACGAGGAGGCTCTTTGCGGAGGTCTTTGGCGTCTCAGAGCGAGAGCTGCCCCACCAAGTGGACGACATACACGAGATTCACCGCGGTGAGTTGTCTGCGTGCCTGAAAACCCCCAGGCGCTTACGACGGGAATATCTCCCTAAATTCTAGGGAAAGATGGGGACCAGTGTCTAGTTTTCTCTAGACGTAGGCCCTTACACCATTCTCCCTAAAATCAACTTTCCCTCGATTCGCAAGTGTGTGAACGGGCCTTTACATTTGCTTACGACCGATTTTTTGTGATCTCTTATGACGAGAGAACAAACCGGCATGCTGGCACCTTCTGTGAGGTGACCCTGGAACTGCATTTCACTGGAGAGAAGGTTTTGCGGCATTTGCCAGATCAAGAGTATGTACAGTCAAACCTGTTTATAACGAGCTGTATAAAATGCTACTACTGGTTGGAGCATAGCTAGTTGGTTAGAGAATTCCGGTGCACTGCAAGTTTGAAAAGCATCAAGGTTCTGGAAAAAGAGAAAAAGAAACTTGCGCAAGAAATCCTTGAGGCATTGGCCATCAATGAAAAAGAAGATGAATGTGTCACTGGCTCTTCCCTGGCACTGCACAAGCAAGAAAAACTGTTTCTGCAGAGGTCCTGAAGGACATGAAGCAGCTCTGTATTTGTAAATAGGTATAGAAGTAGAGGAAGAAGGCTTTAATACAGTTTGTAAATAAGGAAGAGGAGGGCTTCAATCCAGGTGGTAAATACTGATAGTAGTGAGGGAAGAAGGCTTCAATATACAGTCAAACCCACTTATAACGATCCCACATATAACGACCTATCGGTTATAACGACCAACTTTCAGAATATATACGAATTCAAGGCCTTACCCATTAAAATTGGTCCAGATAAAACAACCGTTTTTCGAAGCATCGTACTGTTACAACAAACACAAAGTCCGCTTTAAAAAAAAAAAAAAAAACTCTTGCGCGCAAAAAGCAAAAAAAAAAAAAAGAAGAAAAAAAGTTTAAAGGAGCTACATTGCGCGGTCCGCGAGAGCGCACCAAGGTCATTTTCTACAGCATCGCGGCAGGAGAGAAAACAAAACTACAAAAGCAAAAACGCCCTCCCGGGTCGCGTAGTCTGCTGATTGTGCGTGTGCGAGTAGGAGAAGTGGAAGAGAAGGAGAGGCAACTCTCATGCCGCGCTGCATTCGTTCGATCTCTGTTTGTAAACTCTGTATGCAACTCAAGAAGAGCGCAATGCTCGGTATAAGTTGGCTTGCCCCATCACAATCGTGACCGTTTGTTTACGTTCGCCATTTTGGTATCATGCATTCTCTCGCGCCTACGGACTCGTGTCTTGTCGTTTTAAGATGGGGGAAAAAAATCTACTCAAAGGCTTTATTTAAACGAAAGGGCATCACGCTGGCACAAAAAAGATGACAACGGAGCAGCACTGCTTGTCCTCGCAATCCCAGCCACCCGACGAGCTCGCAATGTGTTTGAAAGACGACCCTGCCAGAGGCGACGGCCGCACACGTACATGCGCAGGAAGCGCGGCACTTAAAACGCTTTAGACCAAATTAAGTATTAATTACCTCTGTGAACAGCAAAGAACCATCTTCGGACTAGTGCACGGCATTTACTTTTGTGGTGGCGTGCGTTTCATAAAATCTGTTTTTTGAGGTATGTGGTCAATCTTCATTATTTTACTTGCGTGGTAAAATCGTCAATTTACTTTTTTGATTATCTGAAAGCTAAATCTGCCTTCGCGGTAGCATTGGGGGGCGTTAGAATCGTGCAAACAGTTTCTTTAAACAAAGGGCTGGCAGAGTGAAACTACCAATACCAGCTTCATTATCCTTATTTATAACGTTTTAAAGGGAAGTCCAGATATAACGAACTACTGATAAAACTACCACTTTTCGCGGAACTATCACGTTCGTTATAAGTGGGTTTGACTGTAGTTGATAGTCCAGCGGTTGCATATTTCTGTGTTTATTAGTGTTCAGCTGGCACCACCCAAGAGTATAAAATGCCCGGTTTCGTTCAATATACCCAAATTTTGTAATAACAAAACCCACTTATAACAAATTTTTACACTTTGTCCGTTATACGCAGCAGGTGCTTAACATACTCCTACATATGTTGAAGGCAGCGAACATCACTTTTTTTTTCACCTGGTTCGACATGGCGAATGTTATTGCCCGACAAAGAATTTCACTACAGTCTAAGCTCGTTATAACAGACCTTGGTTTTGACCGAGATTTTGGTCTGTTGTAAAAGGAGCATGTTGTATGCAGATATGAAGTTGAGTCAATAAAGCTCATAGAAGAAAACCAACCGAACTTCACAAATCGGTATGTCATATCCAAATGTTTGTTGTAACCAGGTCTGTCATAATGAGCTTAGACTGTAGTACATGGGGAACAAATGATTCTGGTTTCCTAGGGGGTGTTTAGACCTTACCTTACAGTGTTGGTTTTTATTTTTTCTGTATTTTTGGTGCATAAGTCGCGATTTTGTTTTCAAACATTTTTCTTGGTGCGGGTTATACAACACTGCAACTTATATGCAAGTTTTTTTCCAAGCAAAAATTTGCAGTGCGACGCTGTTTTCTTATTTGTCGCGCGCCGTCTTTCGTAGAGCACCGTAACTATGTAGCCATAGCTGCTGTTTCCCCTTCCAGAAGGCACTGCTATCGCCGCACTCATCTACACTCTTCATAACTGATTCAGAAAGTGAGAAATTTGACAGTGTCCCCAAAGTGGCTCAATGTGTTTAGGCAAGGCAGTGAAGCATGTGATCGACATTGCCTGATTCAGCCGTGGTTCCATGCTCTTTGCTGCAGTCCAGTAACACTGAAATGTAACTGGGCTACTCTCACGCGCACTGCAAGAAATTTTCTCGTGTGTTTCTTAGTTTCCGTTTGATGAGCAGTTTTTTCTGCCATGCTCCAGCCGTGGTGCTACATGTAATGGGAAGGATTGCGGCTAGCTGATCTTTCAGCGATCCCAAAAGAAGGCTGTCGAGATTTTTTTTACTGTCTGTGTGTTGGTACTCGCGTCGTCTCTATGGCGTTGGCCTAGGCTGAGCCTAGTGGTCCAAAGCTTGGTTCACGAGTTTCTGGAACGTTAAACTTTTGTTCTCTTGGCACGTGCACACTTGAATAAATTCTACTACCGTCTCATTTTGCACCTTTTACGTCCTTTCGCTGCGAAACACTCGATTGCCCCTGCCAGACAGCGCCGTGCTATGGGCATTTCTCACGAGTTTAAACGTCAAAGTTGTTGTGCGTCAAACAGTATGTGAGGATTAGCCGATTGTGTGAAGCTCCAATTTCGCAATACTGAAGTGCGCAAAAAAAAAACTAAGATCATTGCATGGATTACGCAAAGAGGTGCTACTTAGTATATAGAAAGGTGCAACTTATACACCAACTGTTCTGCAAAAACCGCTCAATGTAAAGAAGTGTGACTTATACAAGGGTGCTACTTATAGTCTGGAAAACACGGTATCTGTACATTTCCCTAAATAAACCACTCAGTTGAAAGTTATGCCGCGTCCTGTCTAGATCTTTCTTGGCTTTGTCAGTGCTGCTTTGGCGTGTTTTCCTGTAATGATGTCCACTTTCTCTGAGAGCTGAAGAGCATTCCGCTGCTTCGTCGTCATCTTGAACCATAAACCCCACCTGTTCCAAAACCACCGGTAACAACAGAGTTGATTGGCCGAAAAGCACTGCGGTTGTTACGAAATCTGAAACTTGACGGGGCGCTACAGCACTGCTGCTAAGCGTAACTAAGTGGAGGCTTCGTGCCGGGCGAAGAGGAATTTCCGTCTGCATTGCAGGGAAGCTGAATGCCGGAAGTGCCGGAGCGCGCTTGTTTGCTGGCAGTCGTAGGCACCGGAAATTCAGCATATCCGTTGTGTACTTTGTCTAAAGCGAGACATGTTTCGCACGCATACCGAGAAAACACCCGTGTTCGATGTAGGTGTTAAATTCCTGTGCCCGAGTTTGTTGTAATCTGGTTTCACCACAGTATCTGTAAAAAATTTTCGTTTATAGCATTCAAAAACCTTTGAGCAAAAAAAAAAAAAAAAAAGTACCGTATTTACTTACACAATGAATGCACTCGCGTAATGAACGCACCCCCCAAGTCAGCTCTCAAAATTTCGACTTTTTTTTTCACTCGTGTAATAAACGCACTTTCCCACCCTGGACGTCAAAATTTTGACCCCTCCCTCCACGCGCGAAATGATTGCACTTTTCTATCCTGGTGCAGCGAGGTCGCGAATGCATGGGCAGCGTGAGCGAACAAAACGCCTCGCCTAAGCAAAGCAAAACAGCTTGCGAAAGACTGCAAAAAAAGAAAAAAATCCACGGAATTAAGAGAAAAGAAAAAAACATAAAGAGGAGCTTTTTTTTTCTTTTTTCGCACGACGCAGTTTGGTTCCAGGGTCGCGCGCGCGCGCGCAAGGAGATAAGAAAGAAAAGCAGAGAAGCCCTCGCCCAAGCAAAGCGCACATAATGAAGATCCTGCCCTCGCCTCCTCGTCGCACTTTGGAAAGAGAAGCGAGAAGCCCTCGAAATGAACACACTTTTCTATCCTGGTGCAGCGAGGTCGCAAAAGCATGGGCAGCGTGGGCAAACAAAACAACTTGCGAAAGGCGGGGGAAAAAAAAACAACACGGAAGCAAGAAAAAAAAAACATAGAGAGGGGCATTTTTTTTTTTTTGCGCATCGCAGTTTGGCTTTGGAGTCGCTGCGCCGCGCGCAAAGAGATAAGAAGTTACGTCGATTTTTGCGGGATAAAAGGTCTGTTCATTATGCGTAGTAAATACGGACGCAAAATTTTACCTCGCGTAATGAACGCACCCCCAACTTTGCCTCGATTTTTCGGGAAAAAAGTGTGTTCATTCTGCGAGTAAATACGGTATGATGCGCAAGAAGAAAAAGAAAAAGGAAATGTACAAAAACTGCATGTGTTCCACGGCTATCCAATAGATGGCGCCAATACTGCGACAATCGTGGCTGACCTTGTGCGCCGCATTGCCTCCCAACAGGCCTGCCCCTGCTGATGTCCAGCATTGCGGCCGTCCTGGAAGCCGAACTTCGAGCGCCCAGAGTCCTGGAGGCCGTACATCGAGAGGGCCCTCCGGAACACGCGGAGGCGGCGGAGCTCCGGAGCGACATGCACGACACCCTGGACCTCATTCTCGGAAACCTGGACGACGAGGCAGAGAGGTGCTTTCGGGACTTCGCTCTCTTCATCGACGATGTCGACATTCCTAGTGTGGTACGTGTCTCGATTTGGGGGATGGACCTACCTACGTGTTGGTTGCGACCTTTGATGGAGTGAGAACAGCAGGGCGTGTCTATGGAACGCCTGGCCCTTAGCACGTGCTAGGTGCCTTCCGCTGCACTTTGACTGCATGCATATGCTCGGAGTGCACAAGACGCCACTGTGTCGCAGAAGGGAGGACGCTTGTGTTGGAGGCGAGACAGCCGAAGCCCGTCCTTGGGCCCGCTTGAGATGCGGCAACTTCCCCGGAAAATTCGTTGCTGCTGACGCGCTGTTCTCTAGCTTTCCCTAGATCCTGGCGCCGCGACACAAACCGCTCAAATCGCGTCCTGCTCAAACGGACAAACGACTCGGACAATTGGGAGACGTTTGAAGCGGCAGCAGCCAATCGGGGTATGCGACTTTTTCGCGTGACACTGCTGTGGCAGTGATCACGACAATTAAAGACTTGGTCCTGGTTTGAAATGGATCATTTTAGGGACTATACCTCTTCAGAAATACGAGTTAGTATCCTCAACGCCAATTAAAGATATAAAAAAATGTGTTTATAGCACTTAACTGTCCATCTAAATAGTGTGAGAAAATAAAAATTTTAATGATGACGGTGGCAAACCATAGCAATTCGGTTGCTGCATGTGAACGCAGGCGGCCCGTGGTGCTGGTGTTGCGACGTCAAGCTGCTGGGAGAAATTGCCCCGTCCGAAGCGGGCCTTATCGTTCTCACCTCGTCAGTGATTCTAATCAAATTATTTCCACAAACATGTTCATGACGGTCGCGGACCTTGGTGTGCCCTCGGCGTCCGTCTGTAGTCGTACCGTCTTCCTGCAGATTGTGGCAAGCGGTGCCTTTCTGCACGCAGGTCTTCGAGATTCTCTGGGACATGTCCAAGGAAGACGTGGACGAGGTGATGTGCCACCTGCAAAGCCAGTGTCTGGTGCGAGTCGAAGAGGACCCTGTGGAGGGGACGCGCACCTACGGCATCCACGACCTCTACCTGTCCTTCCTGAGGAGGAAGTGTCCCTCCCTCAAGGTGGGCTTCTCTCCCTCCTTCGACCTTTGACCTTGTTTGTGGGACAAGGTTGATGTCGAAGTGGTTTTTTTGTGATTGGCGGGGAATTTTGGCGAGCATGCAAGAGTTGGGAAATGGACCACAGTCGATAAAGAGACTACGCCCCCTGGCGGCACAAATGGAAGTGCGACTGGTGACGTGCCGACGGCAGCGGTGAAAGTGGCGACAACAGGCGATGACTTTGGTTGCCTTCTGCTTTCCCCTGCTTCGTTTTGGTTTCGACGTTTCCAGTAAAACTTAGTTTTCCCTAGAATCTAGGGAACACTAGGAACTTGATTTTAGGAACATGGGGATTAGTTTTACCCAAATTGTAGACGGGATTCCTGTGTTTAGGAATCTAGGGAAGCATTGTCAGGGAAACGAACAGGCTTTTGCGTAGCGTGAGCTGTCATCGTTTCCGACGCAGGATCTCCACCGCCGCTTTGTGGAGGCGCTGCTGCGCAAGTGGCGCCCCACGGAGATCCCCTGCGAGCGTGGCTACCTGTACTGGTACCTGGGATATCCACTTGGACGAGGCGGACATGGGGGAGGAGTTCCGGCGGATCTTCCTTGACCTGCACTTCGTCGAGAGGAAGGTCAAGTGCAACTGCCCCAGCGACCTCACCGCCGACCTCCAGCGCTACGAGAGGCACTTCCGGGATCCCGAGGTAGGTCGCTTCGTGTGTCGCACTCCACCTTAGCCACTGGCAGGACAAGAAGAGCAGGACGTCTCTTTTGAAGGCCCAGCCTTTGGCACACGCCTGTTGCCCTCTCGTATTAAAAAAAAAAAAAAAGTGTATCACAAATGTTTTTTTTTTTTTTTAATTTTAAGTTAGGTTTATTTTTAGCATTTTGCTTTCCCCGTCAACCAGTCAGGCTCCTTTATAACAAATTCCTTTACTATGAAAATGTCCGTCCAAGTAAACAAATGTCCTCGCGGGTTTTGGAGCGGCGGCTTCCCCGCCATAGACGTTTGCAAGTACGACCCCTGGGCACCGCCATCTTTCTGCCGGTGTGTGTAGATCGGCTATGTAGTCGAGCCTCGCTAACTTATGCCCATGGTTGCCAGAGACACCACATGAAACCATCTTCCGTCCACGGTGGCCAGACTAGCTTTTGAAGCGTGGCTGCTTGCAAACTTCTGCAATTAATCCCCGTGCAACAGACAAGATCCACGGCTTTACAAGGTAAAAACAACTGCAGCTAGGGAATGTTCAGGGGGAAAGTAGTCGATTTCTTATAGATAATTGGGCTTGCATGCAGTATAATAAGACGGCATGAGAACGACAAGGGAGGTTCCTCAGGGTTTCCCGACTCCAGCACAAGCTTGCTACCTGCACACGCGCACCCCAAAGTATGGTGGAAGGCATGGAGCACGTTCCAGAGGTCACCGCAGTCCCATTGTGGTGCACCCTCGACAACATTCGCCCCGGCCGGTCTCGTGATTTTCGTTGTGCTAATTGCGTGATGTCTGTTTTGCCAGGCCGCCCGGGAGCACAAGGATCTCCTACACTTCCTCCAGCCCAACACCCACATCCTGTCAGATCCGTCGACCGACGTGATTCAGCTGGCGCTGTGCCAGCCGCGCACGTCCACCGTCTACCCCAAGGCCAGGGCCCTGGCTCGCTGGCGCGTCAGCACCAAGCCCTACTTCGACTGGACGTGAGTAGGGCTTTATTGAAGCGTGGAATCCGTTTTAAAGTAGAGCTCCTGCGTTTTTTCGAGCGACCCAAACGCGACACCTTTTCGGAATACCAAGGCCTTACTCTTTTTGGCAT
>JAZHYW010067938.1:0-30140 GCA_037355805.1 Ixodes ricinus
TTAGCTGCTCTCCGAGCCTGGCGCAAGTGAAGCCACCGGAAGTTCGATGCTTGTCCCGGAAGTCGGGCGTGCGCTGGGCTTCCTAGTGCATTCAGTCGATATTTTGGACAATGCTCTTTTGTGTCTTTGATTGGGTTTTAATACTCCTGTTCTGGATCAAATCCCGAGAATGAGGCATTTGAACTTGGGACATATTCACATCTTGATCAACTAGAATCTCAAAATGTTTACATTGAATGGCTTCCCGTGATACTTCTCGGGTTCGCATGCGCTCTTATTGCGCAACAAGCAGGCTTTCTTGAGGGAACAAGCGAAAATCCAGCGCCCTCGACGCTTTTCCAACCAGCACTCGGAAGGGTTACAAAGCCTGCCAAGCGCTCACTTCCGGGACAAGCCGCTCACTTCCGGTGGCTTCATACCTGTTTGCTCAATGTAGGGAGCCTACTGTCTGTCTGTCTCAGGGTGAAGACATCCATTGTTGCACTGAATGTGTCAGCGCGTGACGCTCGCGCACTCGGTGCGTGACTTGGGCGCTAAAAATGGCGTCTCTGCATTAGCCAAAGCTACGCGCTCGAGCTGATTGACACCGGATTGCGCGTACTTCGAAATGCATAAAAAAACGATTGGGCGTAAACATGGCTGAGATGTCACCACTCAGCAAAAGCGCGCGTGTGTATGAAGGCACTCTAGCTCTGAGCCATCAGCCCCTCTAGTGAGATCAGTGGTTGCTCATGATCTACAGGGGGAACAATGCACCCGTCAAAACGAGTCACTGTCACACAACACAAAAAAGAGACACTTACACAGCGCTGTGTAAGTGTCTCTTTTCTGTGTGTGTTGACTCGAGTGACTGTTTTGCGGGTGCGCTGTTCCCCTGTAGACCTGGCTCTGCAGCGCGGCTTTCGCTCCACGTGCTCCGAGCTGGTGTGCGCTAGCCCACTCGGCGATTCTCCAAAATTCCCTGTAGGAAAACAAAACGATGTAGTCAACTCAATCGCCAATGTTCGGCGACGTCACCGGCCACGTCACGGTGCAGTTCTCTTCCGATGTAGTTTGTTAGCGATGGAGATTAGGCTCCTCCCACCGGCGACGTCACGATGCAGTTTCTCCACCGCTTTTTCCAGCATGACAGACTGGTCACTCTTTTTCGTGCATTATGCAGTTCTAAGGAAAGAAGTGAGTGCGTTCATGAATTGTGTTATCGGCTCCGCGAGTTTTAAAAATCAACATATGAATTTTCTTAACGCACGTCAGCAATTACGTCATCTGCGATATGCCTTTGCCCTGACCGCTTTGTATTTGTAGCTAAACAATTTAAATTGAAGTACACTGCCCAGTGCCAGCAAGGAGGTGCACGGAAAACCATGGAGAATCTATCCCTGCTTCTTGCGCCATCTTACGACTACCGCCATGACATTTATAGGGCGTTGGAGTTGGGAAGAGTGGGCGGAGGTGGTGTCCGTATTATCCATATATAAATCAGCAGTGTAACGGGAAGTAGGCACGGCCAGGAAATGTCCACTTGGTCTCTCGGTCAATTGGAAACGCAGTTAATAGCCGTCGCCATGGAAATGTAGGGCAAACAACCGCGTTGCCAATGCGTTGCCGGTGAGCAACGCGGTTGTTTGCCCCGTATTTACACGGTGACGTCTACTCAATCGGAGTCGAACCGGTGAGATTCATGCAGCCCAACACTTGCCTGATCAGCATGACGTCGGCGTGTCGCGTACGCTATAGACAGGGTGCCGAGAGCGTCGCTTTGAGCGATTCGTCTCTGCGCGCTTGAGAAACTGAACATACCAGGCGCCGCGCACACGAAGCGTTAGAGTCAGTCAGAGACTTTTAGCAAACCGTTACCGTGTTCCGCGTACCGCACCATTGGAGCCATTGAAACATGCTTTAGCGCACTCCCGCACTTACAGTATCACTCCGGGTGCGCGCTAAAATCTGCGCCTAAAGGCTCCACAGTAGTGCGGCACGCGGAACACGGTAACGGTTTGATAAAAGTCTTTAATGATACCGGTTGAGAATACCGTAGAAGCGCCGCCCTGGCACGCGTTCGTTGCCTTCCGTCATGCATCGTTTGATCGTGCCCATCGAAATGTATTGCAGACGAAGCAAAGCACAAGCAGGGGCAGACCTACGGCCCAGGCCTACAACGTATCCTTAAATTCAACAAAATATTCTGGAGGGAAGGGTTCAATGTATTTGTGCCACCGTCACTAGATTACCTCAGTTGTAGAATCTCCCGCGGAAGGGGGCCCCATCACTCACTCAGTCCGCCTCTGTCGTTCAAAGCGCCATCTAGATTTTGGTTGACGAACTGTGTTTTCCTATAGAGCACGGTGGAACGCTATCTAGAACGCTGCCTTCGATGTACGTATCCCATATAATACACTGCAGCTACAAATCATCTGTCCGGCTCGTCGAACGACGGGAGGCGAGGGGGTACTGTATATATATATATATATATATATATATATATATATATATATATATATATATATATATATATATATATATATATATATATATATATATATATATATATATATATATATATATATATGTATATATATATATATATATTGATAAACGTTATCTTTGATGTTCAATATAAATGGGATGTGCTAATTTAGTTCGAAGCGCTTTCTGTTACAGAAGACACTGCATAAAGCTAAACAACATAAACTATAATAAAAAGATAAAAAAAAATCGCAGAACGTCAAGGGAAGCGGTAGTTCGGAAACATGAAGGGCGCTGATCTGTACCAACATTTAATGCAAAACAAGAAAAAAGAGACGCAAGTAACTCGAAATATTACTACCAAAATAGTAAACGAAAAACGAAAAAGAAAGGAGCTGGTAATAATAATGGCTTTGAGTATTGCCTAGTAAGAAAATTATCAAATATTTAAAAAATAGGTATAGTACCTTCTGTAGCTCAAAAGAAAAGGCCTAAATAAAATATTCCTTTGCTGCTTGAGTCACTTAAGGTACACCTACATATAAAGTCTTTTTGCATAGGATTACTTTGGATTCATATATGTCTGTTGAGCGCTGGTCTTGTAACCGACTTAGTACTTGTGTGTGTACCGACGAACATTGTTTGTGCATTTACAGTCTCGAGTTCGCATCGCAAGATGTCTTTCCGGTGATGACATAAATTGAAGACGCAGTCTCACATTTACTCATCTGTCTCACATTTACTCATCGTCTGTTCCGCATGAAAAAGATGATCTCAACAAGAAAAATTTCACACACTACTCCAGAAAAGTACTTGACGTATTTGTGTCTATAACCACCAACTTAATGTCGACAGTTTCGGTTTTGTGAAATAATCTTGACGCCAACATGTCGTCATTACTTAACGTTATACTTATCTCTCTGTGTTGTGTTTTTCAGCCTGTGTAAACAATTAGTACAACGGTTCATTTCTATTCCAGCGTGAGCCACTCCATCAAGTAGCAAGACCAAGCTGTCAGGTGTTTGGCAACAGAAAGAATAAAACAAACTCCGGACAAGGGACAAGGGACAAGGGACAGAGAAGTCTAGCAACCAAGGTGGCAATTTCTTAGGGGAACGGGCTAACTTCAATCTAATTATATTGTTACAGTTGCGTGACTTTGGTGTCTGCGCTGGTTCGACACGAATACAAACCCCAAATAACTACCGCTGATCGACTCTCGTGGAGCGAAAGCCAATCATTGATGCTGTGCTCGTGTTCAATCCAGGTCTGGCATTTGGCAACATAAGTGCCAGTAAATTTTAAAACCGGGCGGGTACGATGAAGTCAGCATGGGCAAAAAGATACCTCAATTATATTTATTAAAATTTACAGCGAAATCTAATTTCAAACAGCTCACAAAAAGTCGGCGGTGGAGTAAAGGACACTAGAACGAAAGAGCGCTGAATCCCAACTGATTTATTTAGACAGAATAGAAAAGGAGGAAAAAGAAACCACGAAAATTGAACCCCACGTGAAGACAAGGTATAAAAAAAAGAAAAAGAAAAGGAAGAAAATATGCAAAACAAGATCAATAGATATAAGAAAAAGAAGAAAAAAATTAAAAAAATAGAAAGAAAATGGAAAAAAGGAGAAATAAATGGAAAAATTAGAAAACGGTACTTTGATCCTTGGCCGCCCAAAGTTACTGCGCAAAGGCGTTGGCCGAAAAAGACACATCTTTGCACTCAGCGACAGGGACGGCTGGCTGACGCATTGCTGTCCTATTGTTTGAATTTCAAAAGCCTCGTGGATCTCTCGAGTAGTCCGGCTTGAAACCTCCCAAGAACAGTTGTTTCACCAAAGTCGGTGCACTGGCAGGAGCGACAGTGTGTCGGCAAGTGCCGCCATCGTGGCTTGAATGACGAATAGAAATGTTCTCTAAGCCTGTCGTTGACACATCGTTCAGTCTGACCTATATAGCATTTACCACACGTCAGAGGGATCTTGTAGACCACGCTGTCCGTCCCCGCAGGTACTCACGACTCCCAACTAAATAACTCAGTTGGGAGTCAGCGCTCTTCTGTTCTACTTTCCTTTCCTCTTCCGCCGACGTTTTGTGCGCCGTTTAATATTAGTGATGTACCAACTAGCTCAAATTACCACTTTACTACAGCGAAAATACGTTTCGGGTTCATTACCATAGCGTGCTAGGATCTCTTAATTTCCACTATACGCAACCCGTCCTTGTAAATTTTGAACCTAGTATTACTTCAAGGACCTATTAACGTCATTAGAATTTCCCATCTTCGCACTGTTTCGACCCCAGCTTGACAAACTTGTATAGTGAAAAACTTTGAAACAGGATGTTTAATTTTTATTTAAGCATATATATTCAAAAAAAAAACAACATATGGAAGCGTATTAATGCGGTTATGTTCAGGTGAATTCTACAGCCAGAGGAACATAGTGCATGGGCTCATCATCACGATGCGTCGAGATAATTACAAAAAAAGTAGTTAATCATATTTTATGTAGTGAAAAATAAACGCATGGCTTGAATTAGAAACTTGATGAGCGTCATCAACATCTGTCAGTTTTAGAGAGACTCGAAGCACGAGGGAAGCTCGGGGATGCGCTAAAGTTACTACTTGAGCAACCGACGCAAGGTTGGCGTCCCCAGAACGCAACTGATAATCATGTCATGAGCGTTTTCGGACCGACAGCCTTAAAGGGGCCCCTGCAATCATATTTAAGCGTCTACCTTTTTTGCGGTTTCCACGTCTCTTGGGGTTCGGGCAAGCCAGCGGGCACGGAGAGAGTAACTAAATATCAGTGCGTCATATTTTAACCGGACGACGCGGAAACCTCCTCCACCTACGAGGGCGACCCGCGTTGCCGAAAGCGCGCGATATGTGACGTCTTAGGTCCTGGCCTTACTACTGGTCAGAGCCGCTAAGAGCTTTTTTTTTTAGTCGAGATACAAAATATAAGTGTCGGGAACCGTTTCAATTATGTATGAAAGTAGTTTTTGTTCAGTATTTTAGATCAGAAAAGAAACAAATGCAGTTTATAAAGTACGGAAACAAGAAATGACCCGTCGACATACCCGCCACCAAGCGGTGGAAAAGGCGGCGCATACTAGAAAGGAGTAGTGGGATCAGGCGCCGACACGGAAAGGTCCCGGATGTACGCGGCGGCGCTGCGGTCGTATACCGGCTCGAAGATCCGACCGGCTCCGAGCGTTCCGAAGGCCTTCGGCGCGGGCCCTGCTGGCGATTTGGCCATTTGGCGGTATGGCAGCGCGAAGTGGCTCCCGTTCTGAACTGATCTTTACCCCGTGTTTGCTGTTGTTTGTGGCCAATGAAGTGTTATGCCGAAATAGTCTTTAATCGCGCAGCAAATGCAATGCGAGCCGCCCTGGCCGCCCGCTGCATACAGCCTATCCAACACATGCTTTAGTGGCGCCCTCTCGAGCCGTCGACACGGAGTGCGGCAGCCGTGAGCGCTCGAATGGCTCACTACCCCTCCTCTAGTTCACGGCCACTCAAGCCAGGACCTACGACGTCATGAAGCAGGTTATTTTTTGCTTGTTTTTGTAATTCTAATTTGCCTATAACTTTTAAAATAAAGCGAAATTTGAGAAAAGAAAAGTTTCATTAAGTTACTACGTTCAGTGCGCTCAGGTTCGGTGCAAATTAAAAACCAGTCAAAAAGTTGTTGCAGGGCCCCACGCCAGAAGGAAGCCCCGAGTTTGGATGAGAGAATGGGCACGGCTGACCGAGAGCCAGGACTCAGTGCGGTGCGCAATCTCCTCGTACCTAAGGATGGCGGCCGCCCAGGCACCAAGGCCTAGGTATGCCTGGGCGCAACACTGGACGACAGACAGCGCGAGGGACGCTTTTAGCTCTCTCTTTCTCTCTACTGGAGTGCTTCCCTAACTCTGCTACTCCGTAACCCATCAAATATAAAATTTCGCGTCACCATTCAGATACTGCTGACCATGTCAATTTTCATTGCTGGTTGTGAGAAGTCGTTCAGCCAGGTGAAATTAAAGTATAAACCGCATGTAAGCGGATTTGGCGAGCGACAAGACAAGCGACGGCGACCCGCTTCGCTGTCGCTAGTTGTGTTGTGCGACGAGGCAGACCGCATGAAAGCGACTGAAGCTAGCGACGAAGGCGATGAGCGACGTTTTCTAGAAATCCAATAACCGAGCGTCGCGACGAGCGACAGTGAGAAAGTTCCGCCGCTCGTCGCTGACCCCGTCGCTTGTGTCGTCGCTTTCACTAAATCGCTTACATGCGGTTCATGCTTACTACTTTCGCTGTTTGCGAGCTTCCATGCGACAGGACAAACTGTGCTCTTGCTTTTGCTGAGTGTAGAAAAAGAAGAAACTGTAGAAATGTACGTTGATGATTTTGTAGAGCCAACTCGCTTCAGCGAAAGTATTAGTTTGTACACAGCGCTATGATGTGGTAATTTCTGTTTTATAGTTGTTCTGTGAATAATAAAAGCAGGCCATAATATGTTAATAATAAAAGCAGGCCATAATATGTTAGAACCCCCAAACAAACATTTTCTGTTGATACTACGCCTATAACATTATCTAGGCGTCTTCGTGATTTACAATATTTTTAACGTGCCGATTTTGTTTTTCACCTCTGTGTGCAAACGTATTTAGAACGAGTGCAGTTGTTAAACGTCTACCCTTTTTCTTTTAGCACAAATAATGGGCACCAGGTGAGGAAGTGCTGACAGGAGCTTGTTGTTTTGTACCTTTATTCCGTGTGTGTGGAGTACAATGTAGTGGAATGGGTTTGCTGAAACAGAGCCAGTCCTCTTTCATGGAAACAGGCGATTTTACACAAAAATCATCATCATCATCATCGTCAGGGGTCACGTAAAAACAAATTTCCATGGGCGACATCACACCTAGATACGCCTTTGGCTTGAAGTCTTTTACTTTAGTGGTCTTTGACGACGCTAGGCAAGTTTCTAATTTCAAAAACTGTGCATTCATATATCACAACAAAAGAAATAATAAAACGACTTCTGTTAATGTTTCAACATATTATGATGACTTTCCTTCCAGAGGTCGGCATTTTAGGGTCGCCCTCACTCACCCTCACCGTCACAGCCACACTCACCCCTAAGCTCCCTCACCCTCACAGCTACACTGACCTTCAGCCGCTCACTCACCCTCATCCTCACGGTCCCACTCACCATCAGCCCTTCACTCACCCTCACTGAACCTCACGGCCCTCACAGCCCTCACACACACTCATGGTCCCTCACGCCCCTCACGCACTCACCTCCCTCACGGCCCTCACGCACTCATGGCCCTCACGCCACCCTCACCGCCCTCACGGCCCCTCACCGCCCTCACGGCCCTCACGGCCCTCACGCCGCTCACGCACTCATGGCCCTCACGCCACTCACCGCCCTCACGCCCCTCCACTCACTCATCGGCCCTCACGCCCCTCACGCACTCACCGACCCTCACGGCCCTCACACACTCGATAGCCCTCACGCCCCTCACGCCCTCACGGCCCTCACCGCCCTCATGGCCCTCACGCCCCTCACGCACTCACGGCCCTCACGGCCCTGACGCACTCACGGCCCTCACGCCCCTCACCGCCCTCACGCCCTCACCGCCCTCACGGCCTTCACGCCCCTCACGCACTCATCGCCCTCACGCCACTCACCGCCCTCACGCGCCCTCACGCCCTCACGCACTCACGCGCCCTCACGCACTCACAGCCCTCACGCCACTCACCGCCCTCACGCCCCTCACGCACTCACCACCCTCACGCACTCATGGCCCTCACGCCACTCACCGCCCTCACGTCCCTCACGCACTCATGCCCTCACCGCCCTCACGGCCCTCACACTCCTCACGCCCCTCACGCACTCATGGCCCTCACGCCACTCAGGCCAGCTTCGGATGGGGCAATTTCGCCCAGAAACTTGACGTCACAACACCAGCAACACGGGCCGCCCGCGTTCACACGCAGCAACCAATTGCTGCAATTTGCCATCATCATCATGAAATTTTATTTTTCTTGCACTATTTAGACACACAATTACGCGCTATAAACGTGTTTTTATGCATTTAAATCTCGTTGAGAATACTAATGCACCTTTCTGAAACAGTTTATTTCCAAAAACGATCAATTTCAAACCAGAACCAAGTCTTTCGTTGTCATCATCACCGGCACGAGGTATCACGTGAAAATATCGCGTCCCTGATTGGATGCAGCCGCTTCAAACGTCTTCGAATTGCTCCGAGTTGCTCGCTTATTTCGAGCCGGACCCGATCTCAGCAATTCGTGTCGATCTAGGAAAAGCTAGAGAACAACCCGCCATCAACACCAAAATTGCTGAGAAAGTTGCTCCGTCTGAAGGGGGCCTCACGCACTCACCGCCCTCACGCCCCTCACGCACTCATGGCCCTCACACCACTCATGCACTCACCGCCCTCACGGCCCTCACACCCCTCACGCCCCTCACGCACTCATGCCACTCACCGCCCTCACGCCCCTCACGCACTCATGGCCCTCACACCCCTCACGCACTCACCGCCCTCACACCCCTCACGCACTCATGGCCCTCACGCCACTCACCGCCCTCACGCCCCTCACGCACTCATGGCCCTCACACCCCTCACGCACTCACCGCCCTCACGCCCTCACGCACCTCGGCCCTCACAGCCCTCACAGCCCTCACAGCCCTCACGGCCCTCAGCTCAGCCCTCACACTCATGAATTTTCCTGGTTCAGAAACTCACTCACCCTCACCTCACCTGTGAAGATGAGGGTGAGTGAGGGTGAGTGAGGGCCCTCATGAGTGAGGTTTGCCAAGTATGCCTTCTACGTTATGTCCCCCGTTTTGTCCCGAGTGCTTTTTATAAATTTGGTTGAATAAAAATTAATCACACTGTGATACTCTGATGAACGAGCCTTTGCATGTCGTCGCAGTTCCGATAGAGAGTGTAGTGAATGGAGCTCCAAACAACGTCCGGTTGGAACGCGCTGTCAGTTGTTATTGTCTGCGTTACGGCGGGTCAATGTGCTCAATGATTCACCCCAAAGACGCACACCAAAAACTGTGAGCTAATTCATGCGCAATACATAAAGGCTTCCAACAAATAACGAAGCTCAGGATACAATTAAATTAGAAAACAAAAACGGGGTGGGCTTTTGAGGTGCTTCTCTGCAAAATACGTCGAAATGAGACGCATTTTGCTCGCTGATTAAATTGAGACGAACCTCGTTCCTTCACTCAGCTCTCCGTCTTAGTAGAACCAGCCAAACGTTACTTCAATGTCTCGAGCGAGAATCCGTTCTCTCCTCGTATTTCCCGCAGGCACAACGAACATGCTGAGCTTATGTAGCGTCCACCGCTTTTATTTGGCGATGCCGTATTGTCTGCTCCTTTCTTTTGCGAGGCATTGTGAAGACGATAAGGGCACTTGCAGCAAGGGTGTGACTTCGTTATTGACCTGTTTTGAAAGTATGCCCTGTGTTAAAAGCAGCGGCATTTCTGCACAAAAGCGGACGCAAGCGCCAGCAGCTTGCTTTCGACCGTGTTCCCGGCTGCACGAGGGGCTCGTGCAGAGGAAGCAAAACAAAAGCCATTCACTCGCTCACCATGCATGTTCGGTGGTGGTTGCTGGCAAATTAAATGTTTTCACAAGTAACAAAGAAAGAAAATAAGTATCCGCATCAGCACAGTGGATTCGTCGGACTTAACATCATGGGATTGTTGGTTAGATTCTGCTTGAAGGACATTAAAAGCTTTGTAACTTTTTTAACATTTATGCACTTTTCACTCTCCCTCACATAGACATTAGAAGCTGCCCGTTACTTGTGTACGGTTAATTCTTTTGGTAAGTAAGTAATGACCAAGTTCAATTTTAAGAGAAGGAACGAGTCACGCTGTGTTCGTTACTTGTGGAAGTAACGAAGAACCGTAATTAGATACTCGTATAGGGGACGCGAAAAGCACACGTACCCAGCCTAGTTCTGACCCCGGCCTGCGCGTGTAATTCGCACGACGATAAAACGTTAGATGGACAATAAAACGATGTTGACAGGTTATCGTCACCGTAGCCCAGTACAGTCATCCCCGAATGAATACGTTTATCACCGGAGATGGCTATTAAGAGAGACATACTTGAACGGCTCCTGCTTTTTAATAAACAACAATTTCAGTGTAACGAGGAATAACGCGGTAACTTCAAGCTGAACAAACGCGTTCGTTTTGAGTCGCACCTAACAAGGAACACACTAATTTACCTTTTGAGTTAGTGACAGGTAACTGTATTTAGTTTCATCATCTCAGTAACTTGCACTGTCCATTTTCCTGCAAAAAAATCTGAACTTCGGTGTAGGCCAAATCAAGTTATTCTATTTAAAATGCGATGTGCGCAGAGACGACGAGAAAGTGAAATGTCGCGCTCCTCGTCCTCGCAGACCTTCTTTCGGTCGAGATCGAACCAGCTACCATTCGCTATTGATCTTGCCGATGTACCGGTGATGTATACCGATAATTTGGCTCTGGATTGGCCGTTATCACGGATGTCACACTGCCTGATTGTCGACTTTAACGATTTTGGGCGCGTGCGTTATTCGCACTCTGTCCTATGTGAAAACATAAGGTGGGGCCTGAATGGTCGGTGGCAATGATTACTTAGGGGCTGAATGGTGCCCAGCCATTCTCTGAGCCGGGCGTGTGTGAAGCCACTGGTCGATCGGAAGTTCGACCCTTGTCCCGGAAGTCGGGCGTCCACTGTTCTTATTGCGTTCATCTCGTCGCCCACACACTATTTATTGTGCTTTTAATATACCATCTACGCAATCATAAAGCACGCTTTTATATAAGACACGATAGACCCTTTCCGAAATTCAGTCTGGCCACTTTGATCCCGATCATCATCATCTATAAAATGGAATATGTGCCGTACTAATGACGGCTTTCTGTTTACTGATGGAGTAACATGTTGCAGATGCTCCTAAGCTGAGGATTCGAGGCCTATACATTTGAGACGTCAGCACGTTGCGAAGCTGGAACTGAATGCAAGATCTGCGTAAGGGTTCATTGCTATAACTCAGGCCCAGTCAATCTGTTAGTAGCACAAAGTCGTACTTCAGCCCTTTGATGTATAAAACTTTTTCAATGCGTCTATCTGGGTCCAGTACTTCGTCTGACTGGTTGCATCTTTGAGGCAATCGACACTGATAGAGATGATCACGAAAAACTGTATCGTGAAGAGCACATCTCGTTTGCCTGACATGCGAAAGTGATGGTGCCCGATGATCGCAGGCTACGGGTTCACTGCCGCCATTAGTACGGCGTTAAACCACCATTTCAGCCACCAGATGGCACTGAATTTTGGAAAGAATCTATTGTGGTCGGTGACAAGTCGGTTCGCGTTTTCCCGCGCGTTGCAAGTGCTCGCGACAGAGCGCGGGCTTGTCCGCCGATTGCAATGGATTCGGTCTGGATGTATTTTCATGCTCGGTATTCTTTGTTTTAATAATCCCCATGATCACAAATACCCCAGAATAGGACATTCAAACGTGGGACATGTAAACTTGATCAACCGTCATTCAAACGTGGGACTTGTAAACTTGATCAACCGTGGAGCGCTTCCACGAGACCATGACGAAACCCTGCTTCCAGCTCGAAATCGGCGGAACCATGTCGGTGACACGTTCGAAAGCTTTTTGTTCTATGTCCGCCATATCTTCTTATACACGGAAGCAGTATCTTCTATAGCGCACGATGTCTTTCGCGTCTTGATCCACTGAGCCAGCGAAAGTGGCCGATAACACAGAGAGCATAAGCCCTTACTTTATTGTTAAACATGCGCGTTTTTCTTTGTTTTCTTTTTAAAATTCAGAATGTCAGAGAACCAGGCTTTGAGAAGTCGCTTTGTTGGCGGGGACGCTTAGCCGCCGCAGACACCGCAAAAACACCGAAGACGAGACAAAAAGTATGCTTGAGTTTAAGCGTCTAAAACACGTTCCCGATCGCACTCTCTGAGTTCCCCGTCAACTGAGCTGCCTGATTGCTTCAACGTACCAACACAAAGGTCGAAGTTAACGAGGAATCGCTTACCTGCATGCAATTAAGGAAAAAAGCGGAAGGTTCTCACCGGCAGGGCCAGAACCGGCATGGCTTATTGACGTTGGATTCTGCTGTATTCGAACATGCTGCTTGGTAGAATGTCCGGAAGTGACGTCAGATGCAAGAGCCCTATAGTGGTTGCCAGCTTAAGAAAGGAGGCATGGCTTAATACGCTTCCGCCTTTGCTTGTGAATCGTTGTGTTTTTTTTATATCGGCTAATGGCGCCATGTCGTTGACCGCGCGGGGGGAGGACGAGATGTTCCTGGCCTCTCACGCACTGCGTTTCGCAAGCGTCAGTACCACGATTGAATCTCAATTCTTATACGCGGAGCGGCTTCCAGGAGACTCTCGGGTTTTTGTCTACTGTTCTTGAGCAACAAACAAAGTTTATTGGGATAAAAACAATACAAGAAACTTTTATCCTTTCCACTTCGGTGGAGAAGGAAGACCAGCGAAGCTGTACTTGATGGTGGGAATGAAGTAATGGTCGGCCGGACGTCAGCAAGCAAGAGTGGAAAGGCTGGAATGGTTGCCGCGATCTATGAGCGACGGCGGCAAGCGGACAACCGACAAATACAACGCTCTGACAGCTACCGCCATCTATGAGCGACGGCGGCAACTAGAGTTTTCTGTCGACATTTCTTTGCGGGGGCACGATCCTGGGGAAACTAGCCCCTTGACAGCTCCGCTGTAAAAACAACATCTAGCGTCTTAACCATTGATCGGAGCCACGCTCGGAACAGTTAAAAAGCCTCTCTGAACGCTCACGTCCAGAGAACCCGCTTATTTACGGCGGCTTCGTAACCTGTGTGCTCAATCAAAGCCACTTTGAAGGTAAGGTCTGCGCAGTACGTCCTTGTAAATAAATCTCTGACCTGCCCCAAGCTGCAAGCACCACAAAGCTCGACCGACAAGAGTATACGCCGCAACGCCAAGACGCTTCGTCGTGCCGCCGCTGGTGGCGTAGCGCTCGTTAGGAGACATCGGCGACGTCACCGAAGCTGACGGCGCCACTGGATCCACTATAGTAAGTGGTTTAAGGCCCGTTCCTCCGCACCGAGTACGACCGAGAAATGACCGGTTTTTAGCCTCTGGCGATCTCTCAGACCGGATGCGCTACAAGCGGAGCTGGTCCTAAGAGATCACAGACGCTTAAAAACCGGTCTGTCTCTCTCGGTCGTACTCGGCCGCAAGAGTGAGTGAACGGCCTTTAGAGGGAAAGGCGCACGCCTTGTCTCCTAGGTCGGGTGTACTAGAACTGGAGTGTGCTCAACCCGTGTCGGGCTCTTTATGGAGCTGGGTGTTGCATGACCCAACTTTGCCACAGGGCCTGGCTGATGCTGCCTGTCACAGAGGGGACAGAAGGCCGGTCGGGCAGCAAGCAGTGATGGCTGGCTTGGGGCAGTCAGTGACTATTCTTCTTGCTGGGTTGAGCGTAAAGCGATACAATTTTGTGTGGCTGCTAGCTATGCCGAAGAGACAAAGGACTCACAACAGTGCCAAATACTGCGAAGAAAACAAAAACAAAGCGGTGGTGTTTCATGGCGGGTTGCAACATGGGTTACAACTAGGGATGCCGCGAACTTTTTTCGAACCGAAGTTTCGATGATCGAATCAAGCGGTTCGAAAGGTTCGAAAGATTTCGAATTTTCGAACTTTCTATATCGTAAAATTCGACGGAAGTCGAATTTTCGAATTTGTTAAACTAAGAAGTTCGACGCTTTTCGAACCGTCGAACTTATTACGCTAAAAATTTCGATTCCTTTCGAACTTTCGAACTTATTACGCTGCAAAATTCGATGCTTGTCGAACTTTCGAACTTGATAGACCAAAAAATTCGATGATTTTCGAAGTTTCGAATTTTTTGCACTAGAAAGTTCGAGGCTTTTCGAACTTTCGAACTTCCTACGCCAAGGAATTCGAGAATTTTCGAACTTTCGAACTTATTTATCGAGAGAATTCGAAAAGTTTCGAACTATCGAATCCTGAAAAATCAAAAGTTCGACGAACTTCGAACTTTTAGGGTAAAAGTTCGGCGTTCGTCGAACTTCGAAAGACCGGCGGACGGTTTCATTTGAATTCAAGTTGTGAGGTACATTCGTAATCTTTTTTTTCTCTCGAATTTTTACATGCGGTGCTGCGTTCCTTACGAAAGACAATGCCGTTTATTACAATGTTCTGGCACGCTCAGTTTTAAAGAAATAAATTCCCGAAGGGGCGACGGAGGACGTCGGGTTTTTGACGATTGTCGTTTGTGCCATATTTGAAGCGGGCTAAAGCCGAAGCTATTTACGGTTGAGATGTTAAACTTTTTAAGAATGATCTATGTATAGCTTAGGTAAGTGTCGTCTTAAGATGTGATTATTGTTACTCAAGATGAGTTTCGAAGAAATGTCCAATCATTTATCTACGGGCAATTATGCTCTAAACTTGGTATTTTGTTTTTCGTCTAAGTTGCTTGAGGTATCGCATTTAAATTAACACCACAGACAGTACATATAATTGCCATCTGCAGAATACAAAATAATGTATTTATTGTTTTTTCACGTTGAGGAATAAATTAAGTCAGGGGGAAGATTTCTAATATTAATCAAATTCAACACGTCATTAAATTTCTTTTTTTTTGGCTTTACGTTTTTGGGAAGTGTTTCTTTTAGCCTGTACACATTTGAGTAGGAGAAACTTGTTTCGAAGTTCTGAGCTTCTGAATATGCAAGAATACAACACTTCCGGTGGGATCTTTATAGTTTCTTTCTTTTTTTTCTCCAGCTTTTTATCCCCGCATTTATTGTTATGTTTATCTTTCTTTTACCAATGGCACAGTTATTGAGGTCGAAAAGACATAGCTTTGAACTTCGGCACCTCTAAGCATTTGACAAGTAGTGCCTTCTGACGACGAGTTTCCGACAATGACCACCTACGGCGTCTACGCGATCTTTTATGCAGTGAAGAGCGACAGTAGTTATACATGCACATAAATAATTTCAGATTAAAATAAGCTCGACCACGCCCTCTCTCCCCGTATTGTTTTCTTTAACAGTCCGAAATATCTGGAAGGAGGCGAAGGGGGCTAGAGCACCCCCTCCCCCCGTTTTTCCTCTTCCGACGCCACGTGTATGGTAGAACGCTCCTCGACCTCCAGTTGTGTCGGCTTCTGTACTTTTTGCGGGGCGTTTCCTCCGTCCCGGAAAATAAACCTCCAGGACAATTACAAACTTAAATTACTATATGCCAGCGTCACTCGGGCGGCGTTCGATCGGATTACTACCGGCGTGCAAGGGGTGGGAGGTAGTTTGCCAGGTCGCTTCAAGGTTTTTCTGAGCCTCAACCTCCTGCCCGCCCCTGGCCGTTTCGAACTGGGTGAGTATCGTAAAACAGTGCGTTCGTGTGATCACTACTGCGCAATGCACGTTAAAGACCCCCCCCCCCCCCTGGGCTGGTGGTCAAAATTACTGATCTATGGTCACACGCCACTCTGCACTGGCAAATATTCCAGCACATCCGGGACACTCGTCGTCTCATTTAATTGCCTGACCAACTTCGCGGAGTCTAAATATCACACCCTAACTTTTCTAAACCTGATTTCGTGAACCAGTGAGTCAAACGTTATTTCAAACTGGAACTGTGGAGGAACATTAAAACCGGACTTCGAACGTTGAAAACTTGGACTTGAAAAAAATTCAAAATCTTCGAAGTTTTTTTTCTTTTTTTTTAAATTAGTTTTAAAGGAGAATCGAAACTTTCGAACTTTTCGAACTTTATGTAGAAAGAAATTCGAAATCTTCGAATTTGTTCGAACTTTATGTCTATAAAAATTCGAAGAGTTCGAATTTTTCGAATTTTATATCCAAAGAATTTCGAAATCTTCGAATTTTTCGAACTTCAGATCCCAAGAAATTCAAATTTTTCGAATATCTCGAATTTTTAAGTTAGGAAAATTTCGAAATCTTCGAATTTATCGAACTTCAAGTAAAAGAATATTCGAAATATTCGAACCCGAAATTTTAGAAACCGTGAAAGCTTCGAACTTTTCGAATTCGAAACTCTACTGTGATCGAAAGTTGCGAATTTTTCGAAGTCGAACCTCGGTCGGTACGAAAATATCGAAATTTTTCGAATGCGAACCTCCGTTCGCTTCGAAAATATCGAAACCTTTCGAAATCGAACCTAGGGTGGTTCGCGACATCCCTAGTTACAACACTGCAAAGAGAAACACTCCTTGTTTTGGACGCCGAGCGACACCTCTCGCGGAATGGTATCGTCTGATTCCAAGAAAAAATTTTACTGCTTCCCGTGATTGCATTTCTTTTGAAAGGGGAAAAACTAAACTGGTGCAGAGAAAAATGGGAGTCTTAGAAGAATGCGTGACCTGTGTGACAAACAAAGAAAACAAATTTATCAAATTTTTTTAGAATAAAAAAGAAAGCACTGAAGTTGTTTTATTTAGCTTGTCAGTCTTGGTATTTGTTTTCATATGATGCATGGTCACGAGATGAAATCAATGCAGGCATTGCCTGGGCGGCTTTGGCTGGAGAATGCAGAAGTCAAGAAAAGCTAGGTTTCCTTTAAACCATGCTAACAAAAAATGTTCACAGCAGAACAAAAACGATATATTTAAGGATCTGCAAAACGTAAAGCTGCAAAAAAAATAGAAAAAAGGAAGCTTTGACGGTAAAGTGGAGTGGAAAGCATCGCATATCATATCATACTCAAAATTCATCTCTAAATACTAACATGTTCAAGTTCAAGTTCATCGCCTTTAAGGACATTCCTAGGAATGTATTACACGAGGGGGAGTGCAAAAAAACAAAGTCTCAAACACTTTTGTAATATATTAAGAAAGTTTAAAAATATACGTAAACAAAACAGGCAGGCGGCGGAACAAATTTAGACCTAGTCGTTGGTGGTTCTAGTAAGATAAATATAATGACCCATATAAAGAATATATGAGAATCACGTAAGATGAGATATACAATTATTCTTCTATAACAGCACCATCGAAAAATAAAAATAAAAAGCGAGGCTATGTAAACTAACTGACCGCACCCAAACGACATTTGCGCTTTGGATATAGAATTCTGCCGCTCACATAAGTCACGGTTGTTCACAGGGTGTGAGATATGATGGAATTAATTTTCTCACCACCGAGCGAAGAAGTAGAAACGAAAAATACGATGATTTTCATTACGAATGAAGCATCCCTCTTGCGACCTGAGCTACAGTGAATTGAGCTAGTGTGGGTTGGTCTCAATTTAAAAAACAAGAAATACATTTTAGGCGCGTGTTATCGCCCTCCCCTAGAAGTGACACTTTTGTTTCTAAACTTCACGATGCAATCAACACAGTCATTGTTCGCTTTCCAAATGCTCCAGTCATTCTTTTGGGCGATTTTAATTATCCTTCCATAGTTTGGTCAGATGTTTCTACTCATTTTAGTTCTTCCTCGTCTGAGTGCAAGGAATTCGTGAACTTATGTATTGATTTTAATCTCTCACAAATGGTTACTCAACCTACACGTATTGCTGCTTCGACATCTTCTGTTTTAGACCTCATTTTAACAACATCGCCTGAGCTCATCTTTTCGTTAACTCATTTGCCAGGTCTTAGTGATCATTCCTTATTGCATTTTTCCTTAGATCTACCTACATGCTTTAGGTCAAAAGAAATTAAGCGAATTTCTGATTATGCACGAGCTGATTTTGATTCCATTAATAGGAACCTTTGCCTTTTTCTTGATATTTACTTGGATCGTTTTGATGAGCGCTCAGTTGAGAATAACTGGTGTTTATTTAAAGAACAAGTTGCGTACCTTATGAAAGCGCACGTGCCACTTCGCATTATTTCGTCCTCTCCTGAATCGCCTTGGTATAACGTGTTTTTAAAAAGGTTAGCAAACAAGAAAAAAAGAATATTTCGTGCTGCAAAGCTATCAGACAACGAACAGCGATGGTCGGCGTACCGTACTGCAGCTGGTGTGTATAAAAAGCACTTCTAGATGCAAAATCCCATTATTTTAATAATACGTTACCCTCCTTGTTGTTAAATAACCCGCGTCAATTTTGGAAGGTTATTAATCCCTCTTTCTCTTCCAATATAACGCTTAGGGATGCTGACGGAGATGAATTATCCGATGATCAGTGTTCTTTCGTTTTAAATGAAGTGTTTACTAAATCTTTCTCTATTCCAGTTAGTTCTTGTTTCCCTATATTTACCGCCTGTGATTTCTTGCCTATGTATCCTGTTGTTCTAGATAGTGAAGGAATTGCTAAGATTATTGATAACCTAAAAATGTCTTCTGCGGTAGGTACTGATAACATTAACACAAAATTTTTGAAAAACACTAAAATGTATTCCAGCATTATCCTGTCCAAGATTTTTTCTCAGTCACTTCAACATGGTGTCTTGCCATTGGATTGGAAGGTGGGGAAGGTGGTTCCTGTACACAAAGGTGGCGATAAACAAAATGCATCTAACTACCGTCCCATCTCCATAACGAGTATACCATGCAAAATCCTTGAACACGTAATTTACTCTCAACTTGCAAACTTTCTGGATTCTAACTCTTTCTTTAACACATCACAACATGGTTTTCGGAAGTTTTACTCATGCGAAACCCAACTTCTTACCTTTACTCATAATCTCCATGTCACACTTGACCAGGGTTCCAGAACTGACTGCATATTCCTTGATTTTTCCAAAGCTTTTGACAAAGTTCCTCACGCCCTTCTTCTCCATAAACTTAGTAGCCTTAACATGTGTCCATATGTTCTCGCTTGGATAGACGCCTTTCTGACTAACCGTCTACAGTTTGTCCACGCCAACGGAACTAATTCTCCATACTCGCCTGTCAACTCCGGTGTCCCACAAGGTTCTGTACTCGGTCCACTACTATTTCTTATATATATTAATGATCTCCCTACCCGTGTCTCCTCTTCTATTAGCCTTTTTGCTGACGACTGTGTTATTTACAAAGAAATCCTTAACGACTCTGATATCGCAGCTCTTCAAACCGATATTAACAATGTAACCCAATGGTGCAACGACTGGCTTATGGAACTTAATATCTCTAAATGTAAATCCATGTGTGTCTCTCGTCAAATTAACATTTGCCCTTCCTACTCCATCAATAACTCTACCCTCCTTCCTGTGTCCTCCTACAAATACCTCGGTGTTCACATTTCAAATGATCTGTCCTGGAATATTCATGTCGACTATGTCACGAAAAACGCTAATCAATTATTAGGATACATCAAAAGAAACTTTTTTCTTGCCCCTCTTTCATTAAAGCTTCTCATTTATAAGACCTTAATTCGCCCTAAACTTGAATATGCCGCCTCAATCTGGAACCCTGGTATCACCCTTGCATCTGCCGTAGAATCCATTCAAAACCGCTCCGCCCGTTTTATACTTTCTAACTATCACCGCACAGCTAGCACCACTTTAATGAAAGCATCTCTATCCTTGCCCACTCTTTCCCTTCGTCGAAAGATATCCCGCCTATGCCTGTTCCATAAGATTTATCACTCTAACCCTACTCTCCGCCAAGCACTATTTTCTGAACCATTTTACATATCATCACGCACCGATCATCAACTAAAAGTTGGGATCCCTCATTGCAGCACATCTACCTTTAATGCCTCTTTTTGCCTCAAACCTCGATTGACTGGAACCGCCTTCCCGCAGCCATTGTCACAATCACTGCCTCGGATAAATTTAAGATTGCCATTACTAACCTGTTACATGATGTTTAGTAGTAAGTTTGTGTATTGTTTGCCTTTCCATTGATATTTGTTTTATTCCATTACAAACCTGTTAAATGATGTTTAGTAGTTATTTTGTGTAGTTTTTGCCTTTTCATTGTTATTTGCTTTGTTCTATTTACTGTGCCCCACTCCTCTCTGTAATGCCTTCGGGCCCTGAGAGACATAATAAATGAAATGAAAAAACTAGAATAGGGGCAGTGGCTCAAGCGGAGACGGGAGCTCGTGTGATCGTCGTCACCGCCGGTGGCGAAAGGCAGCGCGGCGGCTTGAATGATGCCTGCCGGGCTGTCGATGTACACTGATTTTTACTATAAAGGCGGGATGGCGCTAGGTGCTCTCCGAGCCTGGTGCAAGTGAAGCTATTAAAAGCTCGATGCTGGTCCCGGAAGTCGGGCGTGCGCTGGGCTTCCAGTGCATTCAGTCGAGATTTGGTGCATGCTTTTTAATGTCATTGATTGGGTTTTAACACTCCTGTTCTTGATTAAATCCCGGAAATAAGGCATTTGGCGTGGGACACGCGCACTTGACAGATCTAGAATCTCAAGATTTTCGCATCGAATGCTACGATGTGAGAAATTTTGAGATTCCAGTGGCTTCCCAAGAAACTTATCGACTTCGCATGCACTGTTCCTCCGCAACAAGCAGGACTATCTTGGGATGACAAGAAAAACCCAGCGACCTGAACGCTGCTCAGAACCAGCACTCGGAAGAGTTGAAAGGCCTGTTAAGCGCTCACTTTCCGGACAAGCCGCTTACTTCCCGTGACTTTATACCTGTCTGATCAATGGGCCATCCAGCCCCTATAGCAGAGATCAGTGATCGAGCATGTTCGGGAAGGCTGCGCCTTTTCCGGTGTGTTTTCCGAAGGTTTTGATCACAACGTTCGGCGTGTCACGTCTGAATGATTGCATTGACTGTCGTGAGTACTAACGAACTCAAAAATCGCCTAAACCATTGCTACGCTCCCGGGTGTAAGGCGGAGCAGGATACGAGGCGTGTGTTACACTTCAAGGCGCCCGTCGATCCCGAACGAAGAAAGCTCTAGGGAGTGGAGCCTGCACTGGCCCGACAAGTCGCTCACCGTAGACTGCGCGGTTTGCGAGCTTGATTTTGAGCAGTACTTTATTTTCAGAGACTACGTGCATCGGATCGAAGGGGAGGAGGTTGAATTCCACGAGGCACGCCCACGCTTACCGCGGACGCTGTTCCAACAATTCTACCGAATCTTCCGCCATATCTAAGCAAGCTCGCGACACCCAGGAGGACGCAAAAAAAAAACCAGAAAAGCGATGAAGTTGTGGACGTCCCGAAGTTGTGGACGAGGCGGCCGGCAGCAGCGATGCCCTTGCTGTCAGAACCATCGCTGCGCTGAAGGAGTTCCAACTGCCTAACAAACGGTGGGTGCTTCACGAGCTTCACGACGACGAGGGAATGTGTTTTATTTCGTGCGAACTAAACGCTCTCACTGGTGAAGTGAATGTGGATAAGGCAGTGTTTTTCCCTGTGGACAGTGTCGGCGTTTTCCACACGAAGTCGTTCGTGCAAGAAAAGCTGGTGGGCTGGTGCCCCAGTGCAAAACATGCAAGACTCAACCAACGTATTACAGCAGCCTGTGAAATGCACCTGTGAAAGGGAGCTGCGGCGCTGAACGGAGCTTCTCTTTTCGGCAACCACACAAGGGGCTTGGAAGGCAGAATTGAACGTGAGCATAGAGCTTCTTTCAGCGTGAACTTCCAAGGAAGGGCAACAAAGAAGGGGATACCTTGCATCGCCGGCAAGTACTTGAGAAAAGCCCCTTTCACTCGGCAGTCACGTTTGAAAAGATGTGGCGAAACAGCTAAATGTACCCGTGGGAGCACCACGCGAAGGCTGTCAGCACGCATCCTCAAAAACAAGCGGCTTTTGTTGAAGCTTGACAAACTTGCGCGTGATCTCGACATAATGAAAAAATGCATGTGCCACGAGAGCTGAAGATGTTCTTGCCGACAAGATCAAGTCCCTGTCACCAAAACAGCAGCTGGCTATAAGACGGTGCTTTAAAGCATCAAAGAAATATCCACGTGGGATAAAATATGACAAAGAATGGGTTTTATAGTGCATCCTGCTTAATATCAGAAGCCCATAGCCCCATCGATACATGCGTAGGCAGGGCATTTTTTACCCTTCCATGAAACACCGATCAGAAAATACACAGCTCGGTACAAGAGTGGCTACGGCTACAATAAAAAAAGCCGAGCGTACTGAACAAAACAGCAAAAAAAACAGCTTCTCTTGACGAGTTTTACCGGCACGGGAGAATAATCATTGATGAATTGAAGCCCTCTGAGTACCTCCCAGTCACCACAGAGTCAAAATTGAAGCTTCATTGATCTTGGACCGTACACACCTGAAGAACAGAAAACGCTGACCTCCAATCACGGCCTTGTGGTAATGTTCGTACCACTCGTGGGCAGTTGGACCCAAGTTCGTGGTGCTTTTGGAACCAATGAGAATGTGAAGGGTGAACGTCTGACTGAAATTGCGTTCGAGGCCACAGTTCAGGCAGAAAGGCTGAGTCTCTTCGTGGACCATGTAAAATGTGATGCCGCATCATGGAATAGAAAAATGTGGCGAGTGTTCCATATACGGGCATCATCCAAGGAAGTTATTTCCAAAGGCCACACCCAGCTGACATCAGCGTTTTCTCTAGTTTTTCTGATTTTCCCACCCTCGCAAAGAACGTCCGCAAGCTTCTTCAGACAACGTTCGACACCCCTGAGAGATAAGTGTCCGTGCAGTTTGTGTGAGAAGCCTTCAAGTTCGACAGCAATGCAGTCACCATGCAGGCAATGCCGGGGATAACAAGTGTTTACGTGTCACCCAACAATTTTGAGGAAATGGGAGTAAGTTATGCCTTTCAACTGTTTGGCCATTGGCCCTTTGCGAGCGTTCTTCTTTTATCGTACGCAGCTGCAGAGGAACTGTTGCAACATTGAAGGCACCAAGAACTTCTTCATGAGAATGAAACTTCTGATTTGCATTATGGCTGCCAGGTTCACAGCAGAAGCCCTGAGACCCGCTTCTGCGGGCGTTGAGCTGATACAGAAACATGCTCGATTTTTTGAACAAATGGGAATGCCATGCTGATAAAAAAGAACATCCTAAGCGAGTCGACTGCAGAGGGACTAAGTGTCACCCTCACCAGTATCACTTAAGATGCTTCGATACTTGCATGAGAAAGTAGGATACAAACACTTGCTTACCTCACGGCTACAGCCAAGATGAAGTTGAGAACTTCTTTGGAATAGTAAGATTGTCATCAGGTTGCAACACGCAAACAACGCCGCAACAATTTTTGGTCAGAGTTAACTGCCTGTCTATTTTATAACCTAGCACGCACTGTTGCAGACAGCAACGCAGACGAAGATATCATCAGCTCTCTCCTTGACACTGAAGACTAGGGACGAAAAACCACCAAGCAAAAAATGATTAACACAGTGAAACTGCACGTGGCCGATAGGGCAGCGTCTTCAGGTCCATGTGCTTCGGGTGAAACTGTGGAACATGGGTGCCAAGTGCAGATAAGTAATTCTAGGCTCGTGTACTATACTTATCCGGCTACGTTGCAAGGAAGCGTGTGCTTCTAAACAAGTGCCCTGCTTGTATCGGCAGTCTCTTGCTTCAGAGGGGAAGGCACGCACTTTGCACACTGCAGAATTCGTGCGGTATACAATGACCAGGATGGTCAGTTGAACCCTTCAGTCAAACGTTTTCGCTTTATAATACGGCTAGAGGACATTTTTACGACCTGCCTCAGCGGTCACAAAGCTCACCGCGAAAGTGTGATGGACGTTTTGCAGATGATTTATTGTGCCAGCCGTCTAGAACTCGGATGCACAGATCACGCAGAGAGCCTTACGCCTCGCATTGTCAGTTTTATGTTACAATAAATCTCCACTTTTTTGTGAAAGTTCTGAACAGGTCGAATCTGCTAGGTGAGTAAGGCAGCCAGCAGTTGAATTAATGTTATAAAGCTCAGTCTTTAGTTTATGTACCATTACTCTAAATGGTTGTTTGCATTGTAAAGTTTCGTGAGTGATATTCAACAGTTGTTTTGAATACAAACGTATGCAATTAAAGTTAACAAGCATCCAACATAGTTGTTCTTGTTTGGTTATAAACACCACCTGCTCAGTCTGCAGCATGCTTTCATTCCGCCATGCCTGTGTGTGTCGAGCTCAGAACGCAAGCTTTGCGTGTTTTTAAAATGATAAAACTAAGCGCGTTCTTAGGAGCGCAATGAATTTCACATCATGGTCATTACCAGAGTCGCTAATTAGAGCAGCAGCACGAGAAGCGTCGGTGCGTGCAGTAGCTGACCAAGGATGTAGTTTAAAGGAACTTGCAACAGTCCTTTAAAGATACATTTTTATTGCGCATTGTATTACTTGTAGCAGACTCACCATGTATTGATATATTTTTGTATCTTCATTTGTGTATTCGTTGTGTTTACATAGTAAGTTACCCCCTACAATAATACCCCCAGGAGCGAAATCATCGAGTAACCAATGAATAAAAATAAATAACAGTTTCAGTGCTTTGCTTAAATAATCTGGGAGTTGGTGTCTCGACCTCTCTGCGCAAAGCGACAAAAAACCGCTTTTGCCGCATGTCCTAGTTTTTATATTAAAATGGACAAAGATTGAGGTTTTCGGCATCTCTCAACTCCTTCACCATCTTCAGAGTCACGTGCGCTGTGACGTCAACGGGGGTCGCGCGGTTCCGGTAAAGCTCTCCTCTAGAGCCGTCAGTGAGCAGCGAGAGACTCATCCCCGCGTGACCACGTGCTGGCGCAGTGCGACAATATGGTGAAGGGAGGAAAGTCTCATCCGGGTCCGGCCAGAGCCTTTTAGCCCGTCCGGCTCTGCCCACCTACCCTTCCGGCTTCTGGCGGCTGTTCGCGGTAGCAGATAAAGCTGACGGTTTTGTTGACCTGTAGTCAGATGGCGCTACTAAAATCCGTATACAAAAGTTTTGTTGATGATACCAGGTTTTTGACGCATTTATATTATGTTGGAACGACAAGATTTAAAGAAAGTTACCTTTTATCGAGCAGGTATTCGCACAACAGTTATCTTTCTACAGGACCCCCATTGACGCCATGCGCGTGGTTCTCATGGCCGCCGCCTGCGGCTGCAGGTCGGGGAATATTCTAATTTTTGCCTCGTGATTACGCGGCGGATTCGAAACATTTCGAAGAAAGGAGGTGCGTTTTCTCGTCCTTTGTGACAAGATGAACAATGTCAAAAGTAGAAGATGCCAATTTTGGTGAAGCAAATGACATAGTGCATTTTATTAGTGCTTTTAATGTAAAATCACTCATTATCCCGTAATTTTCAGGAATTAGGCGGGAGTTGCCTTTAACTGCTTAATGTTAAAAACAAAATGACCCGACTTCCGTTCAACAAAACCCCTATTGCACTGTGGAGCGCATTGTCACATCTGGATTCGCTCAACATATACCCTGTTTCCTTTTACGCATACCCTTACTCTCTGGGAATTTCCTCAAGAGCCCATCGATTCACTCTTGTGCTATCTGTCTCTCGGTCTATAGCAGCATCCAGTACCTACGAGGCATAGTGTGCCATTTCCTACGATCATTTACCTCATACACGGTGTGCAAAATGATGTTTTCCACGTCAAAAATAATCTATGGGTTTACGCGAAAACTCTGTGACTAAGAGCGAAGTGGGACTGTAGTACGCGGAATAGAATGTTCGCTTTCGCGCATTTCCCGAGGCACTGTCTCAGTGCTCTCTCAAAAAGTGTGCAATGTGGTGAGTGTCCCTTCAATCGACAGGAGGTCCGTAGTAGAAGTCAATTATCTAATTGCCTAATATTTATTACACATTTTCTTGAATTTATTGGAGTGTCTTTGTATTGAAACCTCAAGACGGTCGTATTCCAAGAGTGTTTCGCTTCTTTTGAAGAATTCTCTTAACCGTTTTACGTGCCAAGACATACGTCTTTCGATTCGCCACTAAACTTGAAAAATTATGAATTCAAAATCACAAAAATAGGCGTAAAAGCCCCTCCGGTGCAATGGAGGTCGTTGCGTATAATATTGTTTCATAGCAAGGAGCACAGCTAATAACAGAATCGTTTTCAGCTGGGGAAAAACTCTTATCAGCTCAAGCTCTGTTTTCACAGGAAATTTAAATGCAACGACATGCGCCATACCGAAGAACGCTTTTGCGACGTTCTTTGCGGTATTGAACGCGTAATTAACCGGACTGACTGGCAAATGTGGTGACGCATATCTTGGAACATGGACTGGTTACGAGAATTCTAAGATAAATAGCCTTTAAAATGCGGCCACCATAAAGTCTAATATAAGCATATTCCTCAAATACAGTAACTAAAAATTAACCAGCATATTTCAGTTCATTAGGAAGCTGACAGGTATGATAATCCAGGGACTTAGTGTCCGCCTGGGAGCATAACCTATGAGCGAAAACGAATTTTGCGTGCAACCAAGTGTTTTTAAATTTAACGCCAATTTCAAACGCCTCGTAAAAAAAAAAAAGCTATACGCAAGTCTAGCTTTGTGCGTATCATTCCACTGTTTAACAACTTTTGACCACTCAAGGCCCGCCGGTTTTCAGCTACACACTTGTATAGCTGTCGCCACTTCAGTTCGCGTTCTCTCCGCTCCTGTGGCATCGCCTTCTTTGAGGTTATAAATATTGGTAAATGGCTAATATAAAGGGTAATTTTATTTGAATTCTCATGTTTCTTATATAAGTGGATAAAAAATTATCAAACAGACTGCAGCTGACTAGATTACACCCAAGCATAATATGTAACCAAATAGTAGTCATAACAAAATCAGGAGTTAATTAATTCCAATTGATGGCAATTTGAGGAAAGCAAGAACCGCAAGTGCAGAGATGCACCCGATAAGAAACCGAAACCTAGAAACGGGTCCAAATCGAGCGATTTTAGAGAACGTCGTAAAATGCTGCCATTTATACGTATCTTTCTAAAAAAAAAAAGTCGTTAGTTGATTTTGATGATGCTTAGCAAGTTTCTAGTGGTACTAGGGTTTGTTTTCTCTAAATAAAATAATATATAGTTATTTCTAGGTAAATATGTTGCTAAGTGGCATGTTTTGCAATACTTGACGTCCTTCAATGCAAGTGAAGAGAGGGGGAGAAGACGGGAAACCAAAAGTAGAGCGTAGAGCTCACACACATATACATAATAGAGGAGCTCGCAAACGAACGCACAGAGGGGTAAGCAACAGGAGACACGTGGCGGAAACAAGATTGGAATATTTTAATAAAGAAAAAAAGTAATGACCTTCTTGCGAACTCATACCCTGAAGCTAATCTTTTCCGGAAGTCATCCGACCGCCAGCAGGGCAGCACTCATCCGCAAAACACTCCAAGGCCAGCCTCCCTACAGTCAGGTGCACCGCTACAGGCGCATTGATTGAAACGACGAAGACTTTAACTCAAACACAAATTCCCTTCGCTGTGTTTGTTTGTTGAGTAACCGTTATACGTGCGTGTGTCCTGCGATATGCCGTCTCCTTGTCGCCCTCTTTCTTCTGTCTCATCGCAGTGCGGCCACACAACCCATGCAGATGTATCCAAACCAAGTAATTTATGGCGCAATCCATCGGGCCAAGAATCGAGATCGAGATGATATCCTCACAAGACAAGACTGTGACAACACTAAACCAGGCGAAACCAAAGAGCTGCTTTTTATGCGGAGCGAAACTTCTGTCTGCTAAGTTCGTCTGCTAGTCATCTGTCGGTAGTTGTGGTGACGTCAGAATGACGCCGAGCTCCGATTGGTCCGATTGAAGAATATGGTAGACCTCAAAGCAAGCTGCCTTGAGGTCTACCCACTATCCTTCAATCGGAGCCAATCAGAGCTCGGCGTCGTTCTGACGTCACCACAACTCCGACACATGAAGCAGACGACTTGCTCTCCGCATTGTCTCGGTGAACCACCCGAACATCTAAAATATTCTGAGCAGGCACCATGATATACTCAAGCAAAATGACCGCATTAACAAAAAAAGACAAAAGTACAAGAAAACAACAAAAAACGGGAGCCGCTTTTTGACGAGCGAGAAACATTGGCGATATTGTGACCTCCTCAAGATTAGCAACTACTCTCATTAATGGCTCCGGACCCGGTAACAGACGTAGTTGCAAGGTGTGTTCCCATATGGTTCCCCCATGAGAGCGGTGAGCTCAAAATCAAATTTCGTTTATCACAAAGATGGTAACTTTATTTGCAACTAAAAAGAAATGTAGTTTTTCTTTTACATTGTAAACTCTGCCGCGAGCAATATATCGGTCAGATACAGACACTTTTCCGGATGCGCTTCAACACTCATAAATCACACATTACATCCTTTCCGAGCATCAGATTCTCAAGCTTTCGGAGCGCAAATTTAACACATAACGACCACCATCCTGCATTCAGACTTTCTGTCACACTATGACAGCAAGGAGCGTGGTTTTTATAATATTTATAAATTTAAAACTTAATTCGATGGAATGAATCGCAGCCGAGGAATATTTTTCGTGATAGCGGTCACCGCATAGTTCATATTATGAAGCATATTGTCATATGTTATTGATAGTCACATATATAATTTTATTTTTTGATTCTATTTAGGTATTTTCGCAATATTATTTTCTGGTGGCGCCCGTCCTCCCTCCTCCGCCAGCCGCCTCCCCTCTCGTTAAAGTATGCATACCTTATTCCCCTTTGTGTCTCTCCGACACACTGGCAGCGTTCCTAACTTTCTTTGTCGCGCCAGTCACCCTGGGGTACCCTACTACCCATGTTGCGACGGGACTAGCGAAAGGCGGCCGAAAACAATTTTCGGTGTAGCGTTTTCTGCCGCCGGTTTGCCGTTTAGATGGAGCTGCCCAATTTTGTCGAGCATTGTTTTCTTACCCCTAATGCGCCCCAAACGTCTCCGTTCAAGCCTCCAAGACTGCTTGTCGCCATCGCCTCCGATACCCTTTGTCACGTCGGTTGACTGGGGCAGCCCTCATGCACCGCATGTCGGCGAATATGAGAAAACAACTGCTCGCATACGAATATCTAGTATGCTTGTTTTGTTTTGGCGTTGCTCGTCTGGGGCACTGGGAGAGCATCCGTTCTAGGTTCGCGAAAAGAATTTTTATTATTATTATTTCGTTATTTGAATGTTGTAATGTTGTTTCGGCCATATGTATCCTGTTGCCTTCCCTTCGGTGTGTTTGTTTGTTGAGCTATTGTTATGTGTGTGTGTGTTCTATGATATGCCGTTCCGGCCTTCTCGACTTCTTTCTCTATCCCGTCGCACTGCGGCAACTGAACTCTCACTTTATGTCAAGCCCTTGAGAAAGCCCTGTCCTTCCGTCGAAACTATTGGGAATCAATTTTTTAATGCCGTCTTAAGGTGACGTTTCTTATTCCGTGAGTTACCGGGCCTGCGTCCAATATTTACTTCTTTTTCCTGTGTATATGTAACAGGGTGTTTCAACAAGCAACACCGAATTGACAGTAGTTCAAGAAATAAACAGTGCAAACATTTCAAACTTCTGCGCAGGAAGATACATTTTTTTAGAAAAGATATTGAATTAGCCCATTACGTGTGCGGGTCTTTGCTTAGAGGAAAGGCTGCACATCCAAGATGGCGGTGCCCTTAGATGTTTCCACCGTTGAGTGAGCAGTGAGCAGTCATTGAATTTTTGTGGTCGGAGGGGTGATAAACCTCCAGAAAGTTCATAAAATAAGGCTGTAGC